>PVIU01008099.1:0-69194 GCA_004026605.1 Ondatra zibethicus
CACCCCACCCCACCCCACCTCAGGGCAAGAATCCTTATACTTACTTAAACTGGTAGGGTTTATCTCTAGGGTGACTAGACATTGCTCACACCTCCTCAGGAGAAGTCACACAGCATCAGAGGCCACACCATGGTCTTCTCGTCACTCCCATTCCCTGCGATCAACCTCAGCTGAGGAGCAGCAATGGCACAGGAAAGCAGCCTCCCTGGAGGAGCATGTGAGCTCACACCGGACACTGACTACGAAGCCAGAGCCACTCTGCCTTTCTTCACGGGGGAGCAATGGGGCACGTTCATTAGCCTGCAGGGAGTGCCTCTGTGTGGAGTCTCACAGGCCATCCTGAGCGCCTGGCCTGTGTGGCAGACACAGCTTCCCAGATGTATTAGCCACTGTCCCTGTGCTGTGACCAAACACCGTACCCAAAGCGACTCAGGGAAGGAGGGAGAAGGACAGAGTCCACCACAGAGTCACACGTCATCGTGGGGACAGCATGGCATGGTGGCAGGAGCAGGAAGCTGGCTGATCACATTTTATCCATACACAGGAAGTTGAGAGAGCCCAGGAGGTGGGGTTGGACTATGAACCTTCAAAATGCAACCCTAGAAATGTACTTCCAATAAGACTGCACCCCATAAAGGCTCCATAACAGTTCCACCTAATAGGTTTTCTGTCCCCCATAATGTTTTCCCACCCATGCAGTGGGCCAGACCAAGCCGAACAGGCAAAGTACAACAGCAGGTTTATTGAGAACAAAGCAACTCCCAGGCAGGTTCCCTGGTCTCAGAGAACAAGGCCAGAGAAGTCACAAGCCTGGGCTGAGGCGGGGGGTGGGGGGTTATAGATTGTAGGTGAGGGATGATGATGTGTCTGGCACAAGCTGGGGTTGTGAGCAAGTGTGATCAAAGCTGAGGGCTTAGGCGAGGACGTGGGTGGCTGGTGGCATCAGAGGAGGAAACTGTACTAGCCAACACGAATGCGGAACTGAACTTTCCGGCCCCTGTCCTTTGTCTGGAGACTCTCTGAGCAGGCTGGGTTTGGAGGGGAAGGAAGCTAGGGTTCCCCAGACAGTGCAGGGGCAAGTCGGAGGCTCTAAGCAAACGCCGCCAACTGAGGACTAAGTGTTCCATTGCGTGAACCTGCCGTGTGCATTTCTCATCAACCACCCACAGTAAAAGTAAATATAACATCACATCATCGTCTCACACAGAGGACCAGGATCTACTCAAGGCCAGTCCCCGAGAGAAGAGCCCCTGCATGGAGGGCTGGGGCACATGCTCTCAGACTCCAGGATGGGTTCTCTTCCCAGAAGGACAGCTTGTTCTTGTTGCTGGGAGAAACCTGATCGGGTATTGTCAAACATGCTACGTATGTGGTGAAACATCTTTCTCTCCCGAAGGAAGGGGGAGAGGGGGTGGTGCAGGATCTCAGGACCTGACCAGTGATTCAGCCACACCTACTTTGTGAGCCAGGCTGGCCCTCGTCTGAGTAGGGGGGCATTCTCCCTGTGTTCATCTCTCATCTTGCAAGAGGTATGCTGGGTGTGCCGGAGTCCCAGGGACCCAGAGTCCAGTGTTCTCATTTTCTCCTCTGAGCTATTTCCTCAATCCCACAGACATAGACTTCTCTGTAGTCAGCCCTCCCTGTTGAATCTCTGAGGCAGACATGGCTGCTTTTTCTCAAAACGTCTGTTCATATAACCTTTCTTCTCCTTTCCTGCTGGGGAGTTCAGTGTCCATTTGAATCCACTCAGAAGCATCTGGCTCCTTCCCCCTCCTTAATGTGCCTCCCTGTCCTATTTGGACCCTTGATCTTCCCTTTACCCAGAGAAGGATGGTGTGGACATCAGAGATAATTACAAGATTGGACTCAGCACCCATCTTTCCCTCAGACTCCCTGGCAGAGTCCAGGCTGCCATTTACCTTACCAGTCCTTGAGAGCTGAGGAGGCCCCTTGTCCCCAGGGTTCACATATGCTGTGGATCTTTTAAAATAACCTGTAGCCTATATTAGACTCCCCTAGAAAACCATTCCTGAGTTCAGCACCCATCCCACCAGGCTGCCCTGAAGCAAGCAAGGCCAAAACTCTTCTCTCTTATAGCATCCAGGGCAGCCAATTCCAGTCCCATGCAGCCACCACCCCCCTAGAGCAGCAGGATCTGATCCATTACCAACAGCTGTTCTGAGTTTTGTTCTTGCATCCAAAGATGCAAGGAAAAGCAGATAGGTATGTTCCACCACCCAAACCCCATAGACTGATCTTTTTGAGGGAGATACCTTAGTGTTCCTGTCCCCAGATTCCCAAGGGTCTTAGTGACTTTTCTATTGCTGTGCTGAGACACCAAGGCAACCTGCAGAGGGAAGAGTTTATTGGGCTCATACAGAGTTCAAGACCAACATAGCAGGAAGCCCGGCAGCAGGTATGCAGGCATGACTCTGGAGCAGCAGCTGAGAACTTACATCCTTACCTGCAAGTATGAGACAGAGACAGTCAAACACACAGACAGAGAGACAGAGAGATCATGGGTTTTCAAACCCCAAAGCTCACCGCCAGTGACACAGCTTCTCCAAAAGGCCACACCTCCTAATCCTTCCTCCAAACAGTTCTACCAACTAGAGAGCAAGTATTCAAACATATGAGCCTGTGAGGGGCGTTCTCATTCAGACCACCACTGCAGGACAGCAGCCTATTCAGACACATGAGCCTGTGAGGGGCGTTCTCATTCAGACCATCACAGCAGGACAGCAGCCTTATTCAGACACACCCAGTACCTCCTTCTCTACCAGGAAGCTGTTCCTCTCTAGTGATCTTGCTCTATGAAACACACATGAAGATGCTGACTTCTGGCCACAGCCCACTGAGCAAATGGTCTCACTCATACTCGTGTGTCAAGCCTTTGCTCATAACTGTATCTTTACACTGGGCATCAGCATTTATCACACAGGAGGCAAAACATGTAGAATCCACCATAGGTAGAGCTGGGTCCTGTATGCTTGGTCATCCCTAGCTCCCAGCTGACTGACACATCCATTGAATTTCACTATGAGGTGAGCAGCTACAGACATCAAAAACAGTCAGTCCTCCTGCCTCAGAAGGGCAGACCCATGCACAGACACCACAGCAGAAGGGCAGACCCACGCACAGGCACCACAGCAGAAGGGCAGACCCACGCACAGGCGCCACAGCAGAAGGGCAGACCCACGCACAGGCGCCACAGCAGAAGGGCAGACCCACGCACAGGCGCCACGGCAGAAGGACAGACCCACACATAGGCACCACGGCAGATGTGCTCCTGGATGACCGCTTCCAGAGGCAGGCGCTATCTCCCGGAGGCAGGTGCTATCTCCCAGAGGCAGGCGCTATCTCCCAGAGGCAGGCACTGTCTGTCCATCTTGAAGTTCACCATGTCCATTTTCCTCCTGCCTGCTGAAGTAAGCATCCTGCAGTAGTCAGTGCTGAAGAGAAAATACCAGCATGGGGATAGGAAATGAGAGGAGGGTTATGGAAAAGCCGGTGATTCCTAAATTTCCATGTTTGACCTTGTCCTGGCTCACCTCTCTGCTGCTGTGATAGACACCAGGAACAAAGGAAACTCGGGGAGGAAAGGGTTTATTTGGACTGCAGTTTATATCGTCCTTCACTGAGGGAAGTCGGGGCAGATGCCCTAACAGGAACCTGAAGGCAGGAACTGAGGCAGAAGCCATTGAAGGACACCGTTTAGCGGTTTGTTCCCTATGGCCTGCACAGCCTGCTTTCTT
The DNA here is from genome assembly GCA_004026605.1 of Ondatra zibethicus. Taxonomy (NCBI): domain Eukaryota; kingdom Metazoa; phylum Chordata; class Mammalia; order Rodentia; family Cricetidae; genus Ondatra; species Ondatra zibethicus. The sequence continues at coordinate 3,756 of PVIU01008099.1, forward strand.
GTACTATCCAGGCCACTTCCCTGGGGTGGCCCACCCACATCAGTCACACGCCAGTATGCTGGATGCAGTTCTTCAGCTGAGATTTCCTATTTCCACACATGCCTAGGTTTGTGTCAAATTGATAAAAAAACTCACCAGCACAGCCTACTGTGCTATCCATGGAACTCCAGGATCAGATGAACAGCACGTTTAGAGACACTTAAGATGCAAAAGAGGTCTCTCTCTAGAGACAGCCACAAACATAAACATGCACAATCATATATGTGTACATACGAACATAAGCACACATGTTTGCACATGTATGCACAAATGTGTACATTCACATGTATACAAGCACACATGTTTGCATATGCAAACACAAATGTGCACATTCCCATGTACACACACATGCATGCAGCTACATACGTATATGGATATATTTGTATGTGTACATACATGTGTGCACATACACCTACAGTTGTGGATGTGTCAACTTGCATACACATAGCAATATACTTGTGTGCAGACATTAACACACATGAACATATGCACACATACTCAAAACTCACATGCTTGTGCACGAACATGCACACACATGAAGTTGTACGTGTGCACCCAACATGCCAATGACTGCCCCTTTCTCATAGGTACAACAGACACACACACACATGCCTGCATGTATGCACTACCTCACCCCCACTGTGCACCGAAGAATGACCCTTGGTCCGTCAGTCTCTGTGACCCCTCCTCTTCCTTCCTGAAGTCAGGTGCTGCTGACTGGAGCAGGGCAGCCTGAGGGCCTGGACATCATCCACCCGTCGGGATCTGTCAGAGATAAGACAGATCTGCTCCTTGAGGTAGACTCTGCGGAGCTCCAGTCCAACTTCACTTTATAAATCCCTGCTTCATAAACTGACCTTTGACCGGCAGCGTTGTACTAAGTAGCTGCTGAGATAACCTGCCAAAATATTATCCTTGGCACCGTCCCCCAGAGAGACGAATGTGCCGTTTGCTGAACCCTGACTGCTGAGGCAGCACTTGGGCGGGAGGGGAAACTGCTTTTCATTTATTAGCCTAAAAAAAATTATATCCTTACATTTGGAGGCCTCAGAACAAGGCTGGCGGATTATGCATGCAAGTCCCTTCATTCGTCCGTCCATCTGCCCTTTAATTTATACACTGTTGGCGGTGAGATCATAAATAGAATTAAATGGACTTGAAAAGGCCCTGGGGAACGGGACGGAGTGTGCGTGTGGAGAGCGCGCCTGCAGGAGGCCACTTTAAGAACTTTAAGCTGATGTGTGGGATTGTGCTGTGTATGTGATATTGACCAACAAGATGTGGGTGTTGGGAACCAAAAGGTCTAGGGGCAGACTAGTGAATGCTTACAAATTCCCCTAAGACCGTTGGGGAGCAATTGCCCTGCAGGTCCATCGCAGTAGGAGCACGTGGAGGGCAAAGGCAGACTGTGCCTATCTCAGTGGAGGGAGGGGCTTGTTGCTAATGGGTGGAGGCTGAGTTGGGTTAGCACAGGGTCAAAAACTCTACCCTTCTTCTCATCATCAGAGGCTTCTAGACTCCGCCCACCCCACCGCTGTAGAAACAATCACAAGTTTACGAACGTAGAAATGTGCGTGTGTTTTACCCTCGTTTCTGTAAATCAGAAGATATTTAACTCTGCCCAGTCCCGTGCACACAGAACCAAGATGCCAAGCAGGCTGGAGATCCATGTGCAAGACTGACTGAGAAAGTCTGTCCTGGGCTCATGCGGGCCATCAGCAGGGACACTTGGTGCTCCCCCACACTCCGGTTGCAAGGGACACCTGGGTGGCCCAAACCCAAAGGAATTGGGGTCCCGAAGCGGGAGGACGGAGGATGAGAAATGAAGAAGACAATGTAAAAACTATGAGCAGAAAGTCCTGCAAAAGCTGATGACTTCTGCCAAGCAATTTGGTTCCGAATTCTAACATCCTGCAAACGATTATCAGGAATAAAAATAGCCGAGGTCAGCAGAGAGCTAAGTCAGACAATGGTGGCAAAAAGAACACAAAATACCTCAGACACAGCTGCCTAAGGACTGATAACCACAGCCCTGGGGGAGGAGTCAGGTCCCCAGAAACCATACCTTGACTCCCGCGAGGCACTGACTGCAGCTTCACATCAGCTTTGCCAAGTCCACTCCTGAGCAAAAGTTCCCATTGTCCTTTCATCGGGCCTCAGAGAAAGTCCTGGGTCCATCTGGGCAGAAAAGCTGCAGTCCAGGAGCACTGTGGTTCCCATGCCCTCATAGGCTGGATGTCTTTGACACGGCCAGACTCTGCTGGTCTCCCTCCTGCAGCCACACTGCAGCAGGGGGCCTCCAGAGAGCGGGGGCCTGTGGGAGGGAGGGAGGGAGGCAGAAGCGTGGCCTCTGCCCCTGGACTCGGGGAGCCTTTCAAAGCCTGGCTGCAGCTGAGCCAGCTGATCTTCTGGTCCTGGCTTCTGCAGGGGGCTCAACAGACACAAGCTTCCCATGGCCCTGGTCCCCAGGAGTTGGACTGGAGTAGGACAGGCGTGGTCACAGGAGCCCTTTCAGAGGAAGAACGTTCTGAGTAGATTCCTGTGGGAAGAGCTTATCCACAGAGACATAGTCACTCCTAGCGGGAGCACACATCATCACTGCCCCCCCATCCGTGTCTCAGGACAGCATGGGACATGTCTAATCTTGTCTGTGTTATACTGGGGAGGAAACTGAGTCTCACAGCATTTTGAGGCCCCTGCTGAGTCTGAGCCGTCTGTGAACCAGGGAAAACATACTGTTTGCACTGCCAGCCAAGGGTCCGGCCAGGCTCCACCCTTCCTGACCAGAGGTGTCCTTCACTCCTGTGAGTGATGACCTCTCAGTAAGAACTGCTCCCTCCCGTGAAAACACTCACGGGCACATCTAAGGTGTTGGCACATTGCAAGACCTAAAACTAGATCTTTAAATAGAGCAAAAATCACTTCTCAGACCAACCAGGTCCAGTTCTCCATCGGGTAGGCTTTGCTCCTGTCCTCTCGCCCATCCAGGTTTGCTGACTGTCCTGCCACTCAGGGTGGGAAGGGACTGGCCAGAACCCTGCTGAGAACCAAGTTTGACAGAAACAGGACACTCTGATCTCTGCTCTGGTGGGAAGATAGAGGCCAGGGAAGGATCTATCACCAGTGATAAGGGGCAGGGGAATGGGAAAGGTCAAGTTGGAGAAGTCTCATGCTCAACACCTGGCCCCACAGACTCCAAACCCCTCGTAGTGGGAAGCAAAGGCCTGACCATGGTGATATGATGAAGGTCTCTGGGCCTATGGGCTCCCCAGAACATAGCCGGGCCATCGACAGTCCACCTGCTGTAAGAGCTCACGGGCTCCTCTTGCGTTTTGTCTTCGTCCACTTTCTCCTGTTGCAACTGAAAACCAAAGACTGGGTAATCCATGAAGGACAGAGGTTTAGATCATGGTTCTAGAGGGTGGGAGTCCAAGACCACGATGCCAACAGCTGCCAAGCTTCCGGTGAGGACCCACATGGTGCAATGCGGCACAGTAGAGGACAGCGGGAGACATGAGAACTCAGTTTCACAACAGACCCACTCCGGTCGTAGCCCATTAAACCAGCAGTCCGTTCCAGAAATGGCCATCGTGACTCAGTTACCTCCCGAGGGTCCTGTCTACAAATGTCATTAGTGTGCGGCTGCGGAAATGGAGTTTCCTGTTCCTCAGCCTTTTGCCACTGTAGGAAAGCGCCTGGGACAATCGCCTTGGTGAGAAATGACGCATTTGGCACGCAACTTTGTCAGTTCTGTTCAAGAAGAGGTGGGCCCACTGCTCTGGCCCCCACTAGGGGGGACAGGACACTGCAAACTCTTCATTTCATGGTAGAAGGCAAAAAGGACATGTCCACACGCTCCCCTTCAAGGGGATTGACCCAAGACCGGAATGATCCAAGGCCTCAGTGGGTGTGCAGCTCCTAATGATACACAATAGTGCTGCCCTGTGGAGCACGGCTTTAGCACATGGGTGTTGAGGGGACACTGTCTGTATTCCATAGCATTTGCCCCGGGTCCCAAGGACTCAGGTCCATCTCTCAATGTCAGCTGCGTGTAGCTCATCCCTCCCTAAGAGTCTCGAGCGGTGGTCTAAGGCCCACATCTGAAGGCTCCACTCTGAGCCCTTGTGAAAATCAAAAAGGGATCGCTATGTGTCCACATTAAAGGGCAGAACAGAAGCAGGGCCGAGCATTTCCATTTTAAAATAAGGAATTCAATAACAAAGAGAGGATATATAAGGGGGGAATCAGTCCAAAGTGAGACCTGAACCCAGTAGGGCGAGCAGTAAGACCACAACCCCGTCCCCAGCAGGTGAGGTACACGATGACAGAACATGGGCTCCTGGCATCTAGGGTCCAGTCCCGTATGGTCCCTCTCACAGGCGAGCTTTGCACACTGCCCTGGAGCTTCAGAGAAGAAGGGTTGCTTACTTGGGGTAAGAAGATGCAGCTTCTCTCCTGGCCCCATGCATTACCCTGTCAGGGGCTGTGTATAGAGAATACCAACCTCACAGCACACTGCCTGTCTCTCAGACTTCCCTTTGAAACCTCCGCGGAAGCTGTGTTGTGTCTGCAAAAATCAGCACCCATGTAGCCATCAGGGTCATTCGCTGGGCCCACTGGAACACGATTGAGGAGTACCTGGGTGTCTGAATGTTAGGAGAGGAGTCTCAGACTGTTCCAAGCTCGTCTCCAAAATGATTTCACTCTGAAAAGAATCTGAAACAGTGTATACTTATATATTTATCTATCTCTTCTAGTTCCTTTCCTGTTGCTGTGATAGAACTGACCAAAAGTAGCTTAAGGAAAGAACAGGGTTCATTTGACTTACACTTCCAGGTAACAGTCCGTCAGTGAAGGAACAGAGCAGGTGCTGAAGGCAGAAACCATGGAGGAGTGCTGCTACCTGCTCACCGCTGGTTCTCTGGCTTGCTCATGGACTCAGGCTTAGTTAGCTTTCTTTATGCAGCCCAGGACCACCTTCCCAGGGCATGGTATTGCCCATAGCAGGCTGGACCTTCCTGCATCAATAGCGACAATCAACAATCCCCACAGACACATTCCAAACCAACTTGATGGAGACAATTACTCATTGAAACCCTTTTTTTTCTGGGCGATTCCAGTCTGTGTTGACAGTTACTGCTGACTAGGACAATGCATTTGAGGACTGGGGAGAGGGTGGAGTCTGCAGATTTCCGAGATGCCCTCAAAGTCTCTTCCTTTCATTTTGATGCCAGGTGCTTGGCTATCCTGTATTGGTGCTAAAAACTGAACCCTTCAGGGGGTTCCTACCTGTGCCCCTTTGCTATCCAAACTATAAAATTTTCAACTTTTTTTGGTTTTACTCTCAATTTGTACTATAAAGTTGTCTAAAACAAATTTCTTCTGCCAGATAAAGTAATCCTGGCCCTTGCACAAAGGCCCAAGTATAGGACAGAATGCAGCCAATCCTTTGCCTATTATAACAAAGGAAAACCCCAATCCTGTTCCCAGCTGAGACCTTACATCCATCAAAACCCAGCGGCTTAACCTGAGTGCCTACATCTGTATCAGCATCCTGGTCTCACCTCCATCATAAACACTCACTAAACTCTGTTCATAGGAAGACAGAGAGATGTCCTGGTGGTTTGAATAAGAACGGCCCTCATAGGCTCATACATTTGAATGCTTAGTCATTAGGGAGTGGCACTATTTGAAAGGATTGGGAAGATTAGGAGGTTTGGCCTTGTTGGAGGAAATGTGTCACTGGGGGCTGGTGGACTTTGAGATTTCAAAAGGCCATCCAAGCCCAGAGTCGCTCTCTTCCTGCTCCCTGCTGATCCGGAGGCAGAATCCTCAGCTACCTCTCCAGCACCATGTCTGCCTACATGTAGCCATGCTTCCCACAGTGGTGATAAGGGAATAAACCTCTGCAACTGTAAGAAAGCACCAATCAAATGCCTTCTTTCATAAGAGTTGCCTCAGTCGTGGCGTCTCTTCACAGCCACAGAACACTGATTAAGACAGATGTCTTAGTGGTTAAGAACACTTACTGTTCCTGGCAAGGACCCTTGTAACTGGTTTGGTTACTGGCATTTATGTTGGGCAGCTCACACCTACCTGTAACTCCTGATTCAGGGGACATGATCTCTTCTGGCCTCGGAAGGTACTGCATTTACATGTGCACAGACACACACATATTAAGAATAAAATCTTTTTATTTTCTTCTCACAGCATTCCAAGCTGTCCCTAGCCTGTTCCTTCAAACTCTCAGATTCATTTCGCTTCCCATTTTATTTTATATGTGTGTTTTGAATGTATGTGTGCCTGTGCCCCGCATGCATGCAGTGCCTACAGAGGCCAGAAGGAAGCATCAGATCCTCTGGAACCTGTAATTACAGACGGTTGTGAGCCTGGGGTGCTGGGAATCAAACCCAGGTCCTCTGGAAGAGCAGACAGTGCTCTTAACTGCTGAGCCAGCTCTCCAGCCCCAAGACAATGAGCGAAAAGGCCCACTTGATTTACAATGCTGCAGTACACAATCAAGAAAACCATGGCTTTGAGTCTCTGACAGTCTTTCCAGTGGGTGTAATTGTTTAAGATGCCATCTTCACACTTTCACAGCTTCTAAAATCTACACAGTACAACTCAGCATCCATCCTTGGTAAAAACTCTTCTGGACTGAATGTGGGAAGATGCTCCTGCCCCATAACAAACGTGTATCTGAAGGGACCAGGGGGTATGTGGTAGGCAAAAGAGTTAGACTTATGGCCAGGAATCAAGAACAGAAAAGCAAGGTGCAGGGGCCCTACCATCCCTTCAAGAAGTCTAAGGACCCCAGAACCTCCTGCTGTGCCCTCTTTCCCAGAGTTCCACAGAGCATCTCAACAATGCCTCCCTGAGTAGTATACCTTTAACTTGTGGGGGCATTGCCATATTCACACCATGGATACCCTAGTACATTAAACCGAGGGACATGCCCAAGCCCCAGAAATGGCCCCCAGGAGCCATCGACTTGGTTTCCTCCGGCCTTTTGTATTCTCCAGGACATTCACTTGCTTGCTAGTGCTGGCAGGGACATGTGACAGTCCCAATTGGAAGCCCAACTGAGGTGCTTTCTCACACCGTCCCACAAGGACAGGAGGATCAAACGCACCTGCCCCCTGGGTTTCCAAGGAGTGTTGTCCAGGGCAGAATTAGAGACACTCTGAGGGAGTCCAAAGGGAAGGGAGGGAATGGCCTTGGGGTCTTATTTTTTGCATTTACCTGTGCTGCTCAGACACACTCTCATTGCTTTCGCCAGCCTAAGCCCAAAGTCCTTAACCACCATAAAGAGCAAAGGACAAAGGTTGTCACCTCTAATCCTTCAAAAAGAAAAGAAAAATCTTCCTCCGGCCAATATCCGTTCACCCAGCAAGCATGTATTGAGCAGATTAGAACGGCCCCCCCGTGCTTCTTCCCAGGGAGGAGCCGCAGAGAAGCAGCTGGCGGTAAATGCTGCGTCAATAGGTCAAATTGTTTAAGAAGCCATCTGTTCACTTCCAATGCTGCTAAAAATACACAATCAAACTCAACACTGGGTTGAGATGAGACTCTCCGGGAGCCGCTAGTGGACGGCTGTTCCTGCCCCGAGGTAGCAGATACACACCACGAGCCATAAGCTTCGCAGTTAATGCTCCCTGAAAGTTGAACCTTACAGAAAATGCGCACATCTCCCAGTTTCATGTAAATAGATTTTCTTCCGAGCAGACGCATACTAAAATCCAGTGGGGAGAGCAGCGTTCACTTCATCCTTTCTGGGCTTGGAGATGCTGGGTAATGATAGCTTTTCATTTGTTCGCTTGCTTGTGTGTGCACTTGTGTCTATTGTATAAATTGCCCTGGACTTTGTACACCTCTCTATACCACCAGTGTGAGAGCCGCAGTGGGACGAGAGCAAGGACAGCCTATCCGGTAGGAGCCAGGTGACCTGGTGCAGCCTCTGGACAGGCTAGTGACAGGGAGCCCAGATGGTGGCTGAAGGGTTGGGTTCCCTGGACTGAGCAGAAGAGGAATGGCAAAGGTCCCAAAGTGAAGGCAGATCAGAAGCCGGGGGCCAAGATGGTCCTTTCCTGAAGACTTACGATGCCCCTCCATCTTGCTTGTGCGTGAGAGGTGAAACGAACAAACACAGGTGAATGTGGCCTCTGTGGCTACCCTCTCCAGGGGAACGGTCCTGGGCACCCTGAAAGATGTTCTTCCCACAGTTTAGTGCCATGTCATTGTCATCTGAGTGACACCACAGCAAGCTGCCATAAGCTAGCCTAGTCTCCTGGGACCCAGACAGGCACATCAAAGAGCTGAAGAATGCCCATGTGTCTCCACAGTTGTCCCTGAAGATGGAGGATCAGACTGACAACATCCCACCTACCCAGATCCACACAATAGCAAGAGGGCTGAGGAGGGGACTAAAGTCTAGAGAAATGGATGAGGGGTGGCAGTTTGGAAGTCAGTCTTTTGAGTTTACAGAGAGGAATCCTAAGATACAGTTGTCCTGGCAATTCCTTCAACTGAGTCTCCCAAATGGTTGGCCTCTTCCTTAGGGCCACAGACAGAAAAGATCTCAAACTATATGATTTCATTTCTCCCTGCCTAGGAAGAAAACGTGTATCTTGAACTGTTAACTGGATGGAGGAGGAACGAACGAGTTGACTTGCAGACACCCTCTTGCTCAGGCCGTGTGCAGGTGGCCATGACAGCCTTTTTCTCTGAGGAGCGTGTGATGTCTGGGCCAGTTGAGGTGTCGCCAGGAAAACTGAGCTCTCATCAGGGCTTTGGGCGGAGGAAATTTAGTGTACGGAAAGAGCAAGAATGTCGCTAACAGAGCTGTAAAGAATCTAAACGGTGATGCCACTGTCCTGATGGGTCACTGCAAGCAGCTGCCCCTCCCCCAGACAGGGCGTGGAATGGTTTTGCCATCACCTGGAGCACTCAGATGCATGTACAGACAGGAAGAGGTGGGTCAGCATGCAAGGGAAAATGGCTAACACATGCTGTTGAAGAGCATGTAACTGACCCCTTTAAAAAAAAGCCACTCACTTGGGCTCCTTGGAGACACTTTCCCCATCCTTAACATGAGCCAAACAAGAGCATCGGCAATGGACCTTAGAGGGATCCCTGGGCATTTCTCCTGGACCATTCCACCGATTGCTCAGCCTCATGGGCTCAATCCTCTAGCCTCACTGGCTCTGGCTCTGACTGGTAAAGTCCATTAGACTTTAGGGCATTTGTCTCAGGATTCAACTGTCGTTAGGTATGACAGAGAGACATGACTGCAGGGAAAGGCAGCTCCTACATCAGCATCTGTGTTTAAAACAACTCCCGAGGGACTGAAATCCAATTACTGCCTGGTAGCACTCTGCTCCACCATCTTCAATTAATTACCAAGCACTCCCATCCCACAGCCTCTGTCTTCCATTCCTCCCCTTGTGAAGATGAACGCAGCCGAGCAGGTGGTACTTGCGGAGGAGATGCCAGGGGAAACGCGTTCACCCTGGAAGAGGAAGGTTAGGCAGTAACGTGCAGGCTCAAGAGTGGACACGGGGACCCACAGGCATGGACACCACAGAGGTGGGGAGAAAAGGGGTGTTAGACTGGATAGCTCCAGGAACAGACCCCACAGGGATGGGTTTTCTAGTCTGCAATGAAGACTAGAAGAGTGTACCAACTGCCTGGGCCTTTGGGCCTGGTTGCGCAGGGACAGGTTGTCGTAAAGCAGACCGTACTTCCTAAATGCTGTTTGTTCAAGTTAATTCAAACCTGCATGCTGCCCCTGAGCACACAAACTAGTGTGTTAACGTGGCCATCCAGAAGGAAGGCACCCACAGAAGGATGAGAGGTTGTGGATTACAGCTGGCCAAGGTCAGACAGCGCCTAGAGAAAATCCATAATCCTCCCCAGCCTCCGCTGCTTCACTTCCTGGCATCTGCAGAGGAAGGGCAGGGATGAGGTCACACCAAACACAGGAGAGATGGCACAGGGGGAGGGGCCGCCCCCAGCTGGACACAGCTCCAGGATGTCCTGCGGGAGTCTGCAGAGAGAAGGGGGAGCACAAGGCGCGAGCGTTCTTCAGGCTGCGTTGGTCGTTCATAACTGGACAGTGAGAGCTGGAGGCACGCACCAGGCAGCGTGTGTCTTATTGTCCATGCCGTGTTCAAAGTCACAACCTGGGCAACTCAGCCTGCAGCCTGAATCTAGCTCCTCCGCAGCAGGGGTGGACTATCTAACTGGCCTGGAATCCTTGACTCAGTGGTTTGAGGGTGTGAAGTTACACTTACCCCAGGACCGTGGCTGAACCGTTGTCTTTCCAAAGACCTCAAGGCCAGGGCATGGAAGCCAGATGGACAAGAACTGTGAGAGAGCAGACTATAGCCTAGGATCTTCGGGACTCACCATGTGCCCAGTCCCAAAGTATTCAGCTCATGCCTTGCGACAGTGCTGTATGGTAACTGAGCTAATGCTATTTGATTTTGTGATTCTGTTTTCATTGAATGTTTGAGGAAATTGGGACGCAGAAATGTCAAGGACATTGTGACCCCACAGAATCTGTGTTATCCCAGACACATGTTCTGGGTAAAAGTAGCAATATATTGGTTTATTTAAAATGGATCATATGTTTGTTTATTAAAGATTATCTTTTTTTATGTGTATGAGTGTTTTACCTGCATGCCTGTCTGTGGATCAAGTGTACGGAGTGTCCATGGGGTCCAAAGAGGGTTTCAGATCTCCTGGAATTGGAATTACAGATGGCTGTGAGCTGCCACGTGGGTCCTGAGAATTGAACCTCGGTTCTCTGGAAGAGAAGCTAGTCTCTTGATTGCTGAGCCATCTCCCCAGCTTTGGATCATGTTTTGTGAACTGAAGTTTCTAGGAAAGACCATGCCTGCATTAAGGATAGTTTCCAAGGCTGACTGATCAATGACAACATTGTAACTACGGAAAGTCGAGAAGCTACAGACAGAGCCAAGTGATCTGATTCAGCCCCCTTAACAGACATCCATTGCCCACCTCAGAGGCTGACCTAGCATCCTCTCAGCTATCAGACAATGACTTTGAAATGTACCAACAGACCACAATCTTCCATCAACCCAACACTAAGAACGTCCTCAAACAGTATCCGGCACGCACAGCAGTTTCCCTGCTCGACTGTGGCCTTCCTACCTGATCTTCCCACCATTGTGATTGGAGTATGCCTTGATTTGTGACTTCCTTCTGTTCTGTGACTATAACAGTGTCAAGTATTGGGCTGGAGAGATGGCTCAGCAGTTAACGCTGGCCACTCTTTTATAGGACTCAGATTCGGTTTTCAGCATCTACATGTAAACCTAGCTATCTAGTTCTAGGGGATAACTGGGCACCAGGTATACATGTGATGCACAGATGTACATGCCCAAACACTTTGCACATAAAATAAAATAATTACTATGTAAATCATCAAGTGTAAGTCACTGTGATTGCTCAGCTAATCTCTCTCTCTCTCTCTCTCTCTCTCTCTCTCTCTCTCTCTCTCTCTCGTTTCTTGAGACAGGGTTTCTCTGTGTAACATCTCTGGCTGTCCTGGAACAACTCACTTTGAATATCAGGCTGTCCTGAAACTCACAGAGACCCTCCTGTCTCTGCCTCCCAAGTGCTGGGATTTAAGGCACCTTCCAGTAAATGACCTTTCTTAAGCACCCCCAGGGAGCGTCATGGAAGTATGGGTGGAAAGAATGAAGGTTGGTGGAGAGGAGAGCTGTGGAACACTGACTTCAGGGCATGACATGGTTGCTGCACACCTACTCAGTCATGGTCACTGTATAAGACAAAGTGGGTCAAAGTTCAAGCACAAATGGGAGGGGCCAAGACCCACTCTTGATGGAGAAGCTAATGGACGCTCATGGCTACTTTGGGAGGGAGAGTCACTTTCCTTTGGCCACTGGCAGGCTGCTCATGTGGAAAGTACTAATTTGGCTCATGGCCCAACACCCATGCTCATGTGGGAAGTACTAATTTGGCTTAGGAATCACCAACAGTAAGTTCACATAAACTCATTCAGCTGGGAACATGGTTTTCAGGACAACTTAAGTCCACATCGTTCACATTTGATTTAGAATTAAGTCTCTCTCATTCCTGTTGTTATGAAAGCTGTTTTGACAGTATATACCCATACATGTATGTATGTGTCCTGTGAATGCTTGTGTGTATGTAGTAGTGAGCACATATGTTGTATATACTATGCATGCAGAATGTATATATATATATTATTTACATATACACACATCTGCCTGTATCACAAACAGTCAGTAAATGACTTCTACCTGGCTTGTCATTTATTTACATGTCCTAATTTATTCCTCCTGGGATTTGGTTTAGATGCCAGAATGGTATTATATTGTTTAGACAGCTTGAGCAATTTAACTCAAATTATTTTTATAATGATATCACTTAAATAAGCATAAATATAAAGTTAGGTATATAAACTGCTTCTCCTTATGGCGCTTATGCATCTATAGAAACAAAATAAATTTACAATTCAAATACAAGCAAAACTAGAAAGCCAATAAAATTCAAATTAACATTGCAAAGGTGACTGATGGTGTCGTTCACTGGAACCAAATCACCTGCCAGGGTGAGAAAGATGTGTGGGCGTGCCTTGGGCCTGACAAATCAATGGGGTCTCTCCTTTAGAGTGGGACGGTCCACCAATTAATTCATCGTTATCATTGCCTTTGCTTTGCTCTTTTAACAATAGGCTCTTCATTACGCATCCACCATTCTTTGTGTGAACCCATCAGCTTAAACAGTACAACACAGAACTTATGACAGTAAAAAAAAACATAACCTATAAATACAATGACTTTAGAATCTCAGGGGAGCCCTGGCTCTTGCTTGGTAGAGCCAGGGGAAGAATGTGTACTGTGCTCAGGGTTCTTTCTGACAGGCAGGGAGCCGATGCTACGGTCCTGGACTGCTTCGAACCCTCACATCCCACACTTTTCTCTCTTCTGTGTGTTTGAAAGGTACAGGGCAGAGGGAGGGTAATCCTTTCTTTTATATGCAAACAACAAGGAAAACATGCAAGCACTGAGCCTATGGCTCACCTTCAGCCTGAGGTTACCACCAGGGGTTGCGGACAGAAGCTCCCTGTTACCTGGTTTCAAAAACCCACTGTGGGCTCAGTGATGGGCCAGGAGGATGGCTCAGTGATGGGGCAGGGGCTGGCTCAGTGATGGGGCAGGGGGTAGCTCAGTGATGGGGCAGGAGGATGGCTCAGTGATGGGGCAGGGGGATGGCTCAGTGATGGGGCAGGGGGTGGCTCAGTGATGGGGCAGGAGGATGGCTCAGTGATGGGGCAGGGGGTGGCTCAGTGGGTAAGGGTGCTAGGTAAAGAAGCTTAGTGACCCAAGTTCCATCCCTGGAGCCCACCTACAAGGCCATATATGGTGATGTAGATCTGGAATCACAGTGCTCCTATAGAAGGTACAGAAGGGAGAGTTGTTCAGAAGCTCTGGGCCAGCTGGAGTTCATTGTATGGCTGAAATAAGAGACCCCCTGCTTCAGCAAAACAGTAGGGAAACACTGGCTGCCAAACATTGTCTTCTAAACCCCATGTGTGTGCTGTTGCAAAAAATCACCTGTACACCCTCACATGTACAAACACAACTTAATACTTTTTTATTGTTTTTATTGCACTATATATGTCTTTCCACTCCCCCGTGCTCCCAATTTACTCAGAAGTTCTTGTCTTTTTCTACTTCCCATGTAGATTAGATCCATGTATATCTCCTTGTTGTCTAGGTTCTCTGGGATTGTGAATTGTAGAGTGGTTTTCTTTGCTTTATGTTTAAAAACCACTTATGAGTGAGTACATGTGATAATTGTCTTTCTGGGTCTGGGTTACTTCACTCAAAATGATGTTTTCTAGAGCCATCCATTTGCCTGCAAATTTCAAGATGTTGTCATTTTTTCTGCTGCACAGTACTCCATTGTGTAAATGTACCACATCTTCTTTATCCATTCTTTGTTCAAGGGGTGTTTAGATTGTTTCCAGGCTCTGGCTATGACAAATAATGCTGCTATGAACATAGTTGAGCACATGTCCTTGTGGTATGATTGATCATCCTTCGGGTATATACTCAAAAGTGGTATTGCTGGGTCTTGAGGAAGGTTGTTTCCTAATTTTCTGAGAAATTGCCATGCTGATATCCAAAGCGGCTGTACCAGTTTGCACTCCCACCAGCAATGGAGGAGTGTTCCCTTTACCCTACATCCTCTCCAGCATAAGTTGTCATCAATGTTTTTGATCTTGGCCATTCTTACAGGTGTAAGACGGAATCTCAGAGTTGTCTTGATTTGCATTCCTCTGATGACTAAGAATGTTGAGCATTTCCTTAAGTGTCTTTGAGCCACTTTAGATTCCTCTGTTGAGAATTCTCTGTTTAGGTCTGTACCTCAGTATTTTATTGGATTATTTGCTTTTTGATGATCAATTTCTTGAGTTCTTTGTATATTTTGGAGATCAGCCCTTTGTCCAATGTGGGGTTGGTGAAGATCTTTTCCCATTCTATAGGCTGCTATTTATACAGCAAGCCAACAGCCAACTTCAGACTAAATGGTGAGAAACTCAAAGCAATCACACTGAAATCAGGAACAAAACAAGACTTCCACTCTCTCCATATCTATTCAATATAGTTCTTGAGGTTATAGCTAGAACAATAAGACAACAAAAGGAGATCAAGGGGATACAAATCAGAAAAGAAGAAGTCAAACTCTCACTATTTGCTGATGATATGATAGTTTACATAAGTGACCCCAAAAATTCTACCAAGGAACTTCTACAACTCATAAACATCTTCAGTAATGTAGCAGGATACAAGATTAACTAGAAAAAATTAGTAGCCCTCCTATATACACAGATGATAAAAGGGCTGAGAAAGAAATCAGAGAAACAACACACTTCACAATAGCCACAAATAGCATTAAATATCTCAGAGTAACTCTAACCAAACAAGTGAAAAAACCTGTATGACAAGAACTTTAAATCTTTGAAGAAAGAAATTGAAGAAGATACCAGAAAATGGAAAGATCTCCTATGCTCTTGGGTAGGTAGAATTTAACATAGTAAAAATGGCAATCTTACCAAAAGCAATCTACAGATTTGATGCAATGCCCAGCAAAATTCTTCACAGATCTTGAAAGAACGGTATTTAACTTCATATGGAAAAGCAAAAAACCCAGGATAGCGAAAACAATCCTGTACAATAAAGGAACTTCTGGAGGCATCACAATCCCTGACTTCAAACTCTACTACAGAGCTATAGTACTGAAAACAGCCTGGTACTTGCACAAAAACAGAAAGGAGGATCAATGGAACTGAATCGAAGACCCAATATCAATCCACACACCTACGAACACCTGATTTTTGACAAAGAAGCAAAAAATATAAAATGGAAAAGAGAAAGCATATTTAACAAATGGTGCTGGCATAACTGGATATCAACATGTAGAAGAATGAAAATAGACCCATATCTATCACCATGCACAAAACTCAAGTTCAAATGGATCAAAGACCTCAACATAAAGCCAGTCACACTGAACCTCGTAGAAGAGAAAGTGGGACATACACTTGAACGCTTTGGCACAGGAGACCACTTCCTAAATAGAACCCCAGTAGTACAAACACTGAGAGAAACAATTAATAAATGGGACCTCCTGAAACTGAGAAGCTTCTATAAAGCAAAGGACATGGTCAACAATAAATGCATTTTTTCACTTTAAAAAAAATGCAGCAGGCTTAATGGGTTCCAAAAACCCTAAGTTCCCGTGAACTCAGCATTTCAGAGACTCCACCCTGAACTAGATCTACAGCAAATCAGGAGCCACCCCCCCCAAAAAAAGTGACCCAGAACCTCATATGTGTGTCCTAGAGGGGATCAGTCATGTCAGAGCTCCAGCTGAAGAGCTGAGGTAGCACACGCTTCTCTCTGATGACAGCATCTCTCGTGTTATCAGTGTGGGATTCTGTGAGGAGCAGCTAGCTTAGCTGTAGCCAGTGTGTGCTGCACAGTGTTGCAGTCTGGGCCAGGAGTAGGATACTGCAGGTGTGCTCTGCGGTCCAGGGATGGGCATGACCATCCGCCATCACCACACCCACCCGTGGGATGTGTGGCTTCATATGTTCAGGCTGACAAAATAAGTATTCCAGGCTGGGCAGTTTAAAGAGTGCCAGGAGGTTTCGGTCCAGGAGGCTGAAATCGCGGGTCATGCTACAGAAAAGAAGACTTCCTCTTGCAGCTTCCCGCTCGGCCTGCACTGCTACCTGCTCCCAGTGCACTCTCCTCATCCGTCACGGTTTGATTTCTGCTATTGCGATAAACACCACTGTTGTGATATTCTGTCTGTAATCTAAAAATGAAGCTTGCCTGAAGATCAGAGTGTGGAGCTGAATTACTATTTAGCCATAGAGACCAGGCAGTGGTGGCACACACCTTTAATCCCAGCACTTGAGAAACAGAGGCTGAAAGAGCTCCGTGAGTTCAAGGCCACCCTGGACTACATGAAATTGAATCTGTCTAAAAGAGAAACAGAGCTCACGCAAAGGTGATCCCATGCCTTTAATCCCAGCCCTAGGAAGGTGGAGACAGGAATGATATGGCTGGGCGGAGAGAGGAATATAAGGCGGGAGGAGACAGGAGCAGATACACTCTGAAGTTTTGTAGAGACAGCAGCAGCCTGAGATGAGGTCCCCCCTTTCGTCTGACCATTGGTAGAGGTAAGAAGGCTCTAGTGGCTGGCCACTCTGCTTCTCTGATCTTTTAGTATTAACTCCTAGAGCTAACTCTGGCTTTTTATTATTAAGACCAATTAGAATTCATGCAACATACCATAATGAAGAGCAACTTGAAGAAGAAACCGTTTATTGGTTTTACAGATTCCAATCACAGTCCATCGTGGAGGGAAGTAGGGACAGGAACTCAAGGCAGGAACCTGGAGATAGGGACTGAAGCAGGGGCCATGGAGGAAGCTGCTTATTTGCTTGCTCCCCATAGATAGTTCCCTTGGTCTGTTTTGTTATACAACCCAGAATACCTACCCAGGGGTGGCACTGCCCAAAGTGAACTGGGCCTTTCCACATCAATTATTAATTAAGAAAATGCCCCATAGATATGCCTACAAGCCAATGTGATGGGGACAATTCTTCAATGGAAGGTCCCACTTCCTGAGTGACTCTAGTTTGTGTCAAGTTGACAAAGAACTGAACAGCATGCCACCTTTCCTCCCTCCCGCGTCCTCATCTCCTTTGCTTATGATAGCAGCCATCGGATTGGATGAGGGCCACACCGATGACCTCATTCTACTCAGGGGCCCCTTGTCTCTAAACAGTCACATCCCAAAGCGTTGGGTGCTAGGACTTTAGTGTAGGAATCTGGGGATACCCATCAGTGTCTCATAGCAATGGGTGGCATGGTCTCACTACCTGTGCAGGGTGGCTACTCTGCAGATCACACCCAACATCTTTCAGCACAGAGGGCTGTCCTGCAGGACATAGTCATGGTCATTCAGAGCATGACTTGAAGTTTCCCAGGCTCCAGAGAGGAGCTGGGGGTGCATGCAAGCAGGTGGGAGCTTGCACGGCATACAGTATGGTTCATAGTCTAAGCACATAGGACAGAAATGTAAGCATTCCTCTAATTACTGCAGGTAAATTAGCGCTCATCTCAGCATCTTAGAGAGGAGAAGCCACTTGAGTGCAGCATACTTTTCTGATTCTCACTCCTTGGCAGGCACTGGTAGAAGCAGCTCTCAGACAGTGAGCGGTAAGGTCCCGCTCTCCTGTAGACCAGCCACCCGAACTTGAAGGTGCATAGAGTCCAGGTGTTTTGCCTGTGAAAATATTCACCAGAGAGGAAAAACTTCAGGGGCATGAGACTATTAAGGCAAGAGGCCTTAATGAGCCAAATATCCAAGAATGGGTCAGAACTTCCAAGAATTCCATTATTTCTGTTTCTAGCACTTTCTCTACCCCTAACTCCAGGAAGCAGAAATGGAGTCAGCCTGCCCATCAGACCTGTCCCCAGAAGTCTGCTTTCCTAGAGGTTCTAGCCTATTGAGTGAACTTGGTGTCTATTTTAACTACTTTCTATTGCTATAAGACACCATGGCCAAGGCCACTTACAGAAGAAAGAGTTTATTTGGGGCTTACAGTTTCAGAGAGCTAGAGTCTATGACCATTATGGCGGAGAGCATTGCGGCAGGCAGGCATGGAGCTGGAGCAGGAGCTGAGAGCTCACATCTTGATCCGCAGGCACAAGGCACAGAGAGCTAGCTGGGAGTGGAGTGGGATGATGTCCTGTACACTGAAAGCATGTGTTGCTTTAATTGGTTGATGAATAAAGTGGCTCTGTCCTATGGCAGGGCAGAATATAGCTAGGCAGGAAATCTAAGCAGAGATACAGGGAGAAAGAAGGTGGAGTCAAGAGAGATGCCAGCAGCTGCCAGGTGAGTAAGATGCAAGAGAATTACAGTTAAGCCATGGACCACGTGGCAATACTCATATTAATTGAAATGGGTTGATTTATATGTAAGAGCTAGTTAGTAATAAGCCTGAGCCATTGGCTAAAGAATTATAGTTAATATTAAGCCTCTGAGTGTTTACTTTATAAGTGGCTGTGGGACTGGGTGGGATGCAGAAAAGCCTCAGTTACAGGAGTGGGCTTTTGAAACCTCAAAGCCCAATCTAGTGACACTCTTCTTTCAAAAGCCCATATCAAATCCTTCAAAAAACAGTTCCACCAACTGGAGACCAAGCATTCAAGTATATGAGCCTTTGAAGGGCATTCCCATCCAAACCAACACAGTGTGCGTAACTGGTGTTCACTGTCAGCATATGTCATCATCAGTGATGTCATTAGTCAGGGAGTAATTTTCCTGAACAGAGAGTCCTTCCTCTGTGCTGTGCCCTGAGGACAATTTCCATGACACCTTTGTGTTATTATTTTCCATTTCAGAGCTGTGCTGAGCATGCTCACTGTCAGGCACCTGACCCTCTCTGAACTGCTTTCTGGAAATTGGGTGTCTCAATCATCAGCTCTCATGAACTGAAGTCAAAGTACATACACGTACTAGAATGTAATCCCCAAAGCCATGTGTTGACAGTTTAGACTGATGGTTAGTAGAGGCCAAGAGTGTGGGCTTCATGAAAGGGTTGGTCAGTGGAGATCTGTGTCTGTCCCCATGAGAGGATGGGATGGTCCATCTGATCTGTATCTGTCACCTTGAGAGGACAGGATGGCCCATCTGATCTGTGTCTGTCCCCATGAGGGACAGGATGGCCCATCTGATCTATCTGATACCATGAGAGGATGGGATAGTCCAGCTTGACTTAGACTCATTTAGGAGACACACAACCAAACTCATCTGTGAAAGTGACTCCACAAAGGTTTAACTGGGGTAAAAAGACCTATCCTGAAAGTGTGTGCCACCATCTCAGACTGAATTAAAAAAAAAAAAAGAGGAAATGGGCTGAACACCCACATCTCTCTGCTTCCTGGCTGTGGATGCAACATAATCACTTACTTCCCACTCCTGCTACTGTGACATCCACACCATGACGGAATGTACCCTCAGACTGTGAGCTGGAACCAGCCTTTCCTGCCTCCACTTGCTTCTGTCAGTGAAGATATTAATATTTTGATATTAATTTTAAAAATAACAATTTTAATATTAAAATATAATTTTAATATTTTTATTAAAAATAAAAGTTACTATCACCCTGTGTCACATGGTACAGCTCAAGTCACCTCCCAGCAGCCAATAGTCAGAACATCCCTCCCACCCACCCCTAGTCCCCTATCCCCACTTCCTGAGCACCAGAGATCCATCCCTTAACCCAAGAATCTTAGATTTCCTATTTCTATGACTTTGAAACAAATACACTTCTTTTAAATTTAAATTGCTTGGCTCTGGTACTTTGTTCTAGCAATGAACATGGACAAAGACATGGGAAAGGATGGTATGCAGAGAGTGGCCACAGGTTCATTGCCAGCCGTGTGTGCCACCTGCGATAAGAGCTGAATGTGGACTCCAAGTTGTACAAAGAGTGACAGAGTGCTGGGGTGGTGTTCAAGAAGCTGCTTTGACCGTACATGCTTATCTCTGCTCTCCTCCAAGATAACCACGAAGGGATTTTTCCACGGTGTCAGGTGCACGACGCAAGACTTTAAGGGATGAGAACACACAGATGAGGGTGTGCAGTGAGCAGGCGCCAGGGGAATGAGCTTCGCTGGCATGCAATGTAAGGAACAGAGTGACAATGGACTTTTTCAAGTAGAAGCCTTTAGAATATAAGGTTCCAGAGGGAGCCAGACTAGACCAGAGTGCATACTCCGAGAAGAAGTCCAAAGGCCCCTGGAGCAGGTGTTTCTAAGGAGGATAAAATAGAAGGCAGAGCTGACAGTCACAGGACAATGTCGTCCCATGACTGCCCTGACCTTTTCCCCACTCCAGCTCAGATGGAGAGGTTTGTATAGCCAAGACCAAGGATAAAACAGTAAACCCAAAACAGCTGTTTGGGGAACCCCATGCCACCCCTTCTCAGCTGTATGGGGGCTGTCTCTGATCCCAGATACCTGAAGCTTTGCTGGAAGGTCACCAGGCCTTAGGGACCCACCCGCCTTTTCAGATGAGAAATCTCAGCTGTATCCAGCTCTACAGGTGGCCCAGGGAATTGTGGAGCATGGTTGCTTCAAATTTCATCTCACTCTTAAATACAAAACACTATTGTCGAACGGCCTTGGGTTGATGAATCTTGGTTACTAACTTGACCTATCTGGGAAGAGGGAAGCTCAGTTGAAGAGTTGTCGCCATCAGATTGGTATTTTCTTGAATGCTAATTGATGGAGGAGAGCCCATCCCACCGTGGGCAGTGACATCCCTTGGCAGGTGGGCCTGGACTATGTAAGAAAGGTAATGAGGATGAAGTTGGGAGTAAGTTAGTGAGCAGCTCCTCCGTGGGCTGTGCCGCAGCTCCTCCATGGCTCTGCCGCAGCTCCTCCATGGGCTGTGTGGCAGCTCCTACTTCCAGCCCCTTACTGCCTTGACTTCTTTCCCTGACTTGCCTCAGTGATGGACTGTAACTTGTAAGATGAAATAAACCATTTGCTCCCCCAAGTCACTTCTGGCCACAGTGTTTACTGCAACAACAGAAGACAGACAAGGTCCAGCCTGTAATGTCAAAGGAAGGATGACAAAGGAAGGAAATACTAGCGAGGACCACAGAAGACAGAGAATAATACAGGGAGGTGAGGAGAGCTTTGCCTGTGTAAGATTGATGGCAGCCAAGATAGCAGGAGCTGTATTACATTGCTGAAAGAACAGAATGTTCTCTTTAAGGAACAGCACATTCAGAGATCCAGGAAAACACTGAGAAATTAAAGCCACACAGAAAGCCATGCAGGAAGCCACAGGAAGATCAAGCTGAGGAAAGTTCATTGAAAGCAAATCAGAAATACTTAGAGGCAGAAAATCACAGAAGGGGGAAATTAGAGGGTTGGCCTGGGCTGCCTAATGCACCATGGAAGTTCCAGAAAGAGAGCACAGGGAATCAAGGGAAATGATATCTTCCAGGAAAAGGGTGGGCATTTGGGGTTTCCATGAAGGGGACTGTCAAAGACCTAGAAAACTAACAAAGCAGATCTACCTGTGGTAGCTAATCTTAATTTTCATTTGGCTGGATTTAACCAGATGGAAACACCCTTCTGTGCATACCTACTAGGGAGCATCTGGGAAGAATTGTCTGAGCAGGAAAGACCCACCCAGAATGTGGGCCACGCTACTCCACAGACTAGAGTTCAGGACTAAATACAAAGGAGAAAGCTACCTGGACTTCAGCTTTCATTTCTCCACTTCCTGGCTATGGAGGCAATGTGAGCAGCCGCCTCAAACTCCTGCCACCTAGCCTCCCACATCACGATGGACTGGGTCCCTTCAAACTGTGAGCCAAATAAAGTCTTCCTCCATCAAAGCTGCTTTGTTGTTTTTCTCGGGTGTTTTCGTTACAGAAAAGAGAAAAGTAGCTAATGCAACACCTAAGACATGCGAAAGCTGCAGAACATTGGGGGTAAAGAGATGAGAGGATAGAAGCCTCCAGAAGACAAGAGAGCTGTTCAAACAGCAGTAATTGAAATAATTCTGTATCTCTCACAGGATTTCACAAGAACATCTTTTGAGTTCAGAAGGGAAACCTCAAGCGTTGATGCCTCAGCTCAGCCATGAGACATGAGTAGAAGGCAGGATGCTGTTCCTCACACTTGTGAGATCACAGCCACTTCTGTCCCATGGGTGCATAGGATCCTGTGACTATGAGAGGAGACCTGGAACCCAGGGGACAGAGTGGTGCCTGGAGTCACAGCCATGCAACCCGATCTCAGCAGCTGAGCCACCCAGCCCTCCCTGTGGGGAAGGAAGGAGAAGACCAGGGAATTTTGATCAAACTGCACAAAGTACTGGGTCTGGATGATAGCCCTGGAGGAGTTAAGGAAAGCCACATGCCAACAGAGCAGGTGACAGCCCTGGTCGTTATTCATTCTGGGGAAGCACAGAGTACATCAGGATCGGAAATGTAATCATGGAGCTACTTTGAGCCTCAGCTGTGAATAATAATTACATAATTATGCAAATGATGAATATTGATATAACCACAAATTATACTACTGGAAGGAGGGGCAGAAGTTCTGTGTGTGTGCGTGTGTGTATATGTGTGTGTGTGTGTGTGTGTGTGTGTGTGTGTGGCGTGTCTTTCTGTGTGTGTTTGAGTATGAGTTCACTTGATTGACAGGAAAGAGAAACAACATGGAGTAGAATCCTCATCTTCCAGGGGAGGAACCCTAGAGATTGAGCTGAAATTAAGAAGGAGAATCAGAAACAGGGCAAGAGAACTTACTGCACAGGAAGGCCTGAGTTCAAATCTCAGGAATCATGGTGAAAGCCTGGTGTCTGTAACTCCAGCAGTATAGGAGAGTAGAATCATGAGGTCACTAAGGCTGACTGAGCCTAGCTCCAAGTCCAGTGAGAGACCCTGCCTCAGGGGAACACAGCCGTCCAGTGGGAAACCCTGTCTCAGGGGAACACAGCCATCCAGTGGGAAACCCTGCCTCAGGGGAACACTGCCGTTCAGTGAGAGACCCTGTCTCAGGGGAACACAGCAGTCCAGTGAGAGTCCCTGCCTCAGGGGACCATAATGGAGAGAGATAGAGAAGAACAGCAAACAGCCTCCTTTGGCCTCCACATATACATGCAATGGGGAGCACATACACTCATAAACCACACATGTATGTAACATGAGGGGCCTGCTAGTTGGGGTTTCCATCCTGCCCAGTTCCCATAGCTGGCAAGGCCCAAAGAAATTACACAGAGAGTCTATATTAATGATAAACTGATTGGCCCATTAGCTCAGGCTTCTTATTAGCTCTTGTAGCTTATATTAACCCATTATTCTTATCTATGTTAGCCACATGGCTCAGTACCTTTCTCAGCGGGGCAGGTCACATCCTACTTCCTCGGTGGTCTGGGCAGGAGTGCCGAGGGAGCTTTCTGCTTCCCAGAATACTCCTGTTCTCATTGTCCCACCTCTACTTCCTGTCTGGTTTCCTGCCTATACTTCCTGCCTGGCTACCGACCAATCAGCGTTTATTTAAGATATGATTAACAGAATACAGACAAACCTCCCGCACCATTTCCCCCTCCCTTTTTTTAAACAAAGGAAAATATCCATAGTCCATTTTTTGAGAATGTGGGCATAGTATCCCAGGCTACTTCCTGCTGGTTGGGGGCACTGATAATCTTATGGGGACCTAAAGAAAGTTTAGAATTATGATCAAGTCCTGACTGGAGTAGCCTGTGAAGCTTGATCATCTCAGGCAGCATCTTGAATCTGTTCTGGATGTAGAACTCAGACATGTGGGCCATCTGTTCCTACTGAAGATTTCCCAGGTGGTCTTCCTTGATCAAACCTGATTTTACTTAACTCAGAATGAATTCATAGTCTCTCATTTCCTGTGGAAACAAAAGCAAAATCTCTTCTCCAAAGTAACATACCTTTTGACTTCAATTTTGAAGCCAAGGTATTTTCAAAATACCTATCTTGGATTAATTCAGCAGCATCTATAAGCAAATATCTTTTAGCAATTGTTGCTTCTTTCTCAGCATTTAAACAATTCAAAGAGAGCATAATAACATACAGTATCAAGATTCTCTGTGTATTTTCCATCTTTATGTGGCTTTATTTTAAACTCTATCTCTTTTATTTTTAATTTTTGGCTTTTTGAGACAGGTTCTTTGTGTATCTTTGCCCTGGAACTCCCTCTGTAGACCAGGCTATCCTTGAACTCACAGAGATCCACCTGTCTCTGCCTCCCCAGTGCTGGGATTAAAGGTGTGTGCTACCACACCTTGAACTCACAGAGATCTGTCTGTCTCTGCCTCCCAGGCATTGAGATTAAAGGCGTGTGCTACCACACCTTGAAGTCACAGAGGTCAATCTACCTCTGCCTCCCAAGTGTTGGGATTAAAGGTGTGTACCACCACACCCAACTACTCTCTTTCTTTCTTTTTTACTTTAAGAACTTTAACCTTTAGCCTGCATATATTTTAGCCCACTGTAAACCATTGAGAGGTTTTCTTCATCTTTGAATCTCTCTTTACTGTATATCTCTCTTTTTCCGACCACATGAGTCTTTATAGAGAGGATTAAAGCCGTGGCTTTGAAGGCTAGATACAGCCCATTTCTTAGCTCCCTGCGATTCCAGCCAGCTTCATGGCGGAGGTACCGGCTGTAGCCACATCCATCGCCACAACTCTATGGTGTTTCAAGGTCCCTGCCAGCATGCAAGCTGCAGCAGTGTGCTCATAAACCACACTCAAATACTTCATAGTCGAACTGACTGCCTAAAAGAGTCAGAGTTTGCCCTGGCAGGTCGGCCCACAAAGCTGGCATTTTAAAATGGCACAGCTTTTTTCCTGCTACGGCTGAAAACCGAAAAGCATACAGTCAGCTTTTTATCAACACTATTTAAATGTTTCTTGGCAGGACCTCTTAAAAGAGCTCCAAGGCTTTACAGCTAAAGCTGAGTCAGGAAGCCTCTCTTAGATGAGAGCGCTTACCTCTAACAAGCAGAGCAGACCCGAGAAATTGCTGCTGCCAAGAAAACATACTTTACTCTATTCTTTCCCAAGCTTTCTCAGGCTTTCTGTGGATGCAGTTATCCATGTGGGTGCCATTCTGTAGCTCCAATCGGTAGTAGAGAGAGCACGGGCCCCTTGTTCCATCCTGCCCGGCTCCCATCCATCTGGCTAGTTTAACTCCCAAAATAATTACACAGAAACTGTATTCATTTAAACACTTCCTGGCCCATTAAATCTAGCCTCTTCTTGGCCAACTCTCACTCTTGATCTAACCCATTTCTATTAATCTGTGTTTACCACGAGATCATGGCTTATCGGGAAAGCTTCTAACCAGCATCAGTCTTGGGCAGAAGAACCATGGTGGCTGCCACACTGTCTTCTCTCTCCCAGCATTCTGTTCTGTCTACTCGGCCCACCTAAGGGCTGCCCTATCAAAAAAGCCAAGGCTGTCTCTTTATTCAACCAATGAAAGCAACAGAAATACAGAAAGACCTCCTATACCACCCATACACCGTGGGTATACATGCACAGGAAAATGAAAGCCAGACAAAAAGTAGTAGCAAAAGAAATAGGTACTTTTGTGTACCAAGGTTCAGCTGGGAGCAATGGGGGTGAGAGAGACAGCAACCCTTGAGAAATGGACACAAGGATGGAGAGAAGGGGCACACACCAGTCAACTGCTCATGCAGCAGGATGGGTCTATTAGGCCTTTTGAAGATATCTTGAGTTAATGATCATAAAAATAACAAAAAAGAGCTAACAGCTCACTTATGTGGCTGGAGCTCAGCCAATCACCAGATAGGGCAGGTCCCACTAGGATCCGGGTTGAGAGGACTTTGCCAGCTATTTCCAGTGAGCATGCTCAACTGTATGGTAAGGCTGGGGCCTGGCTGGAACTACTCTACAATCCACTGGTGACGAAGGACTTCATTAAGGTCCAGGGAGATGGAGACACTCCCGACTGGATGAGCTTCAGAGCAGGGCTTTTAGACTCCTCTGGAGAGCGGGAACTGAAGGAGGGAGGTCTACTGCCTTTGGGGTTTAGAGCTGGTGGGGAGGGTCCCTCTTCCCCCAAGTGAAGGAATGATAGATACTTGGATGTAGGAAGAAGCCAAGGGTCCTGTTGTGGACATTGGATGAGATTCCTCTAACAAAGACAGAAACACACACACACACTCACTCACATGTACACTCACTCATACGCATACCCACACAAAACATATACACACACACATTCACTCACACACACACACACTCACAGACACCTACAAACTCACACCACACATACCACACATACACTCATACATGCACTCACTCACATTCACACACACGCACACACACTCAATGCTTGAAGCAGTAGAAGTCTGGTATCAGGCGTCAGCAGCCCTGCCATTCCTCTGAGGCTGTAAACCCAGGACCCTCTACCTTCTCCAGCTTCTGAGGTGACATCAGTCCTCGGTACCTGTAGACTTGTCTCTGCCCCTGCCCTCTGTGGCCTTCTCCCTACTGAGACTCATCAAATTCTTTCATCTTCTGGGAAGACCATCATCAAACTTGATCAGGGTCCTCAACCTCACTTGATGACTTCAGCAAAGATCCCATTTCCAGTTAAGGTCACATGTTTTGGTACTGGTACATGCTCTAATGTCTTGGGGGGGGGGAGCACAATTCAACCCATACCAGATATGAGCGTTGGTGTCCACAGTGGGCTTGACAGGTGCATCATCCTCTGTTCTTCTATTAGAGCCCACAGGAAGGGCCTGTTCCCTTCCACATATTCCTGCATCTCACATATACAGCTCATTCATCCAGTTTCTCAAGGACTCCCAGACAGAAGGTCTTTGAGCCCTTCAACAGGAGGACTCATCTCTGCTCTGGGTGAATCCCAGTCAAGGTCACTGAAGCGGTGGAGAACAAGGAGGAAGCAGGCGAGAGCATGGACATCTGGGGTGCACGGAGAACCATGGTCTCCCTTTCAGCTTGAGCTCATACCCTGGTCACACTTGCTGTCTTTGCCGGGGATGCCCAGAAATCAGTCTTCAGCCAGTCGCGCAGCCAGGACTGCAAGTTCTAATCTGTAAATCTGAGCCTTTCAAGGAACAAGGAGACTGCTAAAGAAAACACAGCTGCCTGGGACTGGACAAACACCTTCCCACAATGGACCATTTGGAGACAGAACACCTAAAGCAGAAAGGAGGGACAAGGACGATGCTGGAGCTCCCTCATGAGTTGGGCCATCAACCATTGTTTGCCTGTGACTTTTCCCTGTCCGTGCTCCCCTGAGCCCACTGCTGCAGATATATGTAGGTCAGCAGATGGACCAACACCTCCATCAGCCCTTTTCAAAAAGATTTAATGGAGCCCTAAGAAAAGAGCCATCAGGCGAAGAATTACCCATTTCACTAACAAGATGGCTTCATACAGAGAGGTGTCCGCTCAGTGTGTCTCCCCCAAGGTTTTCCACACCATCACCACAGGCTGGGTCAGCGGTGCTGGAAGAAGCAACAGCCCCTACCCCAAAGGATCTTCAGAAGAGACAGGGAAGATTGCCCCCTTCTCCTGGTCACGGACTGTATTTCGGTAGGACACCCATCTACAGCTCCAGGGAGGATGGGATGCAGGGGGATGGCCATCACAGGAATGTAGCAGATAAGGCCCTGAAGCCACTCTGTCATTTAACAGAAGCAACTGCAGATGGTTTGCTATGAAATTCTGATGGGACACCCATGTGAGGTGTAGAGGGGGTGGCTCCACCTGCCTGCTGAGCAAACGTGAGGCACTGAGTTCAGATCCTCGGCACCCACTTGGGGGAATAAAAACCAGGCCTGATTGTGCACATGCGTAACACTAGCCAAGGGTGGAAGAGACAGGGGGCCCCCAGAGTTATCATTTTCTGACCAACCAGTCTAACCGATAGGTGAGAAAGAAAGACTATCCCTAAAGGTGGGGTGGAGGGCAATCCAGGAAGACATCCAAAGTTGACCTTTGGCCTCCGCCACAGGCACACCCACCTGCATGCACGTGTTACACACGAGCACACGTGCACACCCATGCACAGGGTACCTATCTTTCCGTACTGTCTTCCTCGACTCTCTCCCAAGAACTTTCTAGCTATTCCCAATGCCCCTGCCGCTCAGAGGCAGCCTCTCCATAGAAGCTGATTCATTACCTGCTGTTTGAGAGAATTTCACAGCCTCTATTCTGCCTCAGAAACAGGAAGCCTTGCTTTCTGTTAGGCTTTTTGTTTTTTTTTTTTCTTTTTTGTTTGTTTTTTCCCCCAACCCCTCTTTGCACACTGCGGCTTTCATCTGTGACTCACGTCTTGCCAAAAAGGTGGATAAATGAAGGAAGAATATTTCTTTTCAAAGAAAAGGAAATTAAAACGAGCCATGCAGTGGCAGAGCGGTGAGTCCAGGGCTGACAGGAAGAACACTGCAGCCAGCATCCCCTGAGCCGCAGGAGGGCTCAGGACCAAAATACTTGTGGAAAAGGGCCCGCCCCGCCCCCCTGCAAGCAGGCAGACAAAAAGCTCTGTCCCTAGCTGCCACCCACTGGGCACAAATCGTGTTAACAGCTCCCGGAATTTACTGCCAATTGAATAAAAGACCACTATTTTAGGAAATGTCAGTATTTCTCCCCAAAATAAATAAAAGCCCCTTATTGTGAACAGTCCCGGTTTCAGGCAGCCCACCTGGCAGATCTGCAGAGCAGTCTGCTACACTAAGAGTGCTCAGCAAAGGCCTGGCCAGGGGCATGCCTGGAAGCAGGGGTGCTCCACCAGCGAAACTGGGGACCCATCTCCTTCCAGGGTGCTCTGGTCTAATGGACCTCAGCAACTCAGTAGTTTTGAACTGCGAAGAGGCCCTGGGCTGTATCTCTGCAATCCTGGCACCCACACTATCAGAGAGGGCATAGTCGTGTAGGAAGACACAACTCAGGGCACTCACTGTGGAGGACTGCCATCCTCAATTCTCGCCGAGAAAAGCCAATCTGGCATGGAGATGTATCTGGGACTAGAGCGCTTGGCTTATGGAAGGACCCTCTGCAGCCTAGCCAGCCCTCCTGAACCCCAGAGCTGCTCAGCATGCTGTGTGTAGCCATAATCCTGCTCCCTGTTTCAGCCTCCAGGGTCTCACAGGATGCCCAGGTTTCTGGCCACAGGAACAGTGGCCCCACAAATGGTAGGACGAGTTAGACATTGAAAGCATCTAGGAATGGCCACTGTCTGCCACCAGGAAGGAAGCCCGATTCTCGGAGGTCAAGACCTTTGTAAACAGAACATGTCCTCTCTAGGAGTCGGGGTTTGGCTCATGCTTTGGCCAAGGCCAGGTGCCCATGGGGCTGACTGAGTCATGCTCGTGTTGGGGTGATAATGAGATCTTCTATGAGTTTGACATTTCCTCCACTCGGGAGCTTCGCAGTAGGCTCCCCAGCTTTGCAGCGAGACTCTGTGGGAATCAGACATGGGGGTGATCCACTGACCCCAGTCCAAAGCCCTTCACAGATGGGCAGCTGCCCAGGAGGAGTGACGCTGTGACCCAGGGAACAGAGAGCTTTTGCTTTCTCTGGCTGTGGCACGGACTGTGCTTAGTCCCTGCAGCAGCCCGCAGGAACGAAATCTGATTCCTCAGATTGGGCAGGAAAAAAGTCTGAGCGATGCCTTGTCTTTGTCAGCTCTGCCGATGTTGAAATCTAGAAGGGGTTGGTCAGGGTGGGGAAGCAAGCTGCTCTCCTCCCTCCAGGCAGACAGACAGACAGACAGGTGTGTCCTCCTCCAGGCATGGCAGGTACAAGCACAGGGTCTGGTGAGGTGACTGTTTAGAGTCAGGGTCCTGCAGAGGCATGGAGTGGTTGCATCACCCTTGAAAGCAAATGGAGGAGTCTGATTTATAGGCTCCTGAATGTGTTCCAGCAGCAGCCTGACTGAATCCGGCAGAGATGAGACTATCACTGGAAGGCAGCACACTGCTCATGGCTTGATTTAGCCGTGGGCCACCGTGCAGAGAAAAGGAACACACCCCGATGCATCAACCCAATCCTTTCTGCTTTGCTGGCCTCTGGGAATGAGCCCCAGATCAGCTGATCAGTTTCCTGGGAAGACTTTTTGTCCCTCAGCAGGAACATCTTACTCCAAGGAGGTCAGAGGTCTTGGGGATGGGGAACGGTGTCAAGTCCCAGCGCACTCTGGAAGGGAACAGGGTCAGCTAGAACAACTGTCTTCTTGAACTCTCTAGAGCATGGTCCACAGTCCTGCATCCCTGTGATCAAACCCCCCGGGGGCCTCACCATGGCCACCTCACCATCCAGGATCCAGGGACCAGAACCCAGGGAGTCCAGAATCCAAGGACCAGAACCCAGGGAGAATGCTGACAGGGCAGGAGGTTCCTTCTTGTTAGGTAGCCAGTTTTATTCTCTCCACATGCCCACCTGCCCCTGCACAACTTACACATGCATATGTGCAGGCACAACACATGTGTGCACTGAGACAAGCATGAGTAGTCCACAGGTCTGAAGTCCTACACGTGTGCACAGTCTACATGTATATGCACCCACATGCAGACAGACAAACAGACAGACAGACACACACACCTCCATGTATGTGTGGGGGTACACCTGTGGACACACATGCACTTCTATGTATGTGCACAGAAGTTTGAGCACACGTGTGGCATTGTGTTCAAGTGCTTGAATCCCAGAGCCGGGCCCTTTGCTTTTCCCACAGGTCTCTCTTGGTACACCGCTGGTGAATTCTGTCATCTGCATGCCCCAAAGGGCTTTCTTGAGAATGAGCCAGCCAGGATGCCCAGAGCCTGTCACCAGTCACAGAACCTGTGAGGGCCTTAGAAACAGTGGCTGGGGCTGGAGCATTTCTCATGTGAGGGATGCTGGAAAGCTCAGCTCTTTCTCCCACCCATGTGAAGCCACCGTGACCACCTTCCCAAAGAGACCAACCCTCCACATCTATCGCATTCATCCCAGGAATGCTGAAGTGGAAAGGATCCTGGGCCTCTTGCAGGTGAAGGATGCTACCTCTGGAGGTTGAGAGCACAGCAAACCCCTAAGCCAGAGGACCCGGAGCCTGGCTTTGTATGCTCAAAGCTGATGAACCCCTCCATGAAACACCAACTTCATAAAATGCCCTTCTGCATTAGGCCCTGGGAAATGAAACACAAATTCATACCTAAGTAATAGCCTCAAATTACATATGTGTTTATGTGTATGTGTGACATACATGTATCACATGCATATATATCATAAATATAAGGATTCTAAGTAAATACGGTCACTTCCAACTTCCAAAACTCTGATGCTTATAGGTTCTTCCTCTGTATCTTGTGCTCATGGGGCCATGATCCATCTCTAGATCAAGTTCTGAGCAATGTGCTTCCTACCAGAGAGGCAGCAACAATCTCTTGGTATCCAGATTCAATCCAGGCTACTGCTGGGCCCCATACAGTGCCCATGAGGCAGGCTCCTCATACCAGCTCCCAAAGCAGACCCCAGCCACTTCGACCAAGCCGCTCACCCTGCTCTTAAACCCCTCCTCTCTATCTTGTGCTTATGGGAGCAATGAAAGAGCAAAGGGGAGGGACAGAGAGGGGAGAGGGTGGAAGGCAACTGTAGCCTTGAGCCTGCCATGATTAAGGTTCTTCTAAAGTTTATCCAGCCCACCTCTCCCATCCCTCTCCCCCTCCCCTTCACCTGCTGTGCCTGCATCCTTGTTCAGTAGAGAGAGTTCCTTGCCTGGTACCAAACAGACGAGAAGTGACATCACAAAGCAGTAACCCCCATGCCTGTCACACACTGCCGCCGTGTTCTGCCATTATCTGAAGTGTCCAAGGTTCCCCGACAAGCCTGATGATTGGAGTGACGGGGCTCCCAACTTCTGGTAGCACCTCATTGGGTAGCAGAAGGCCTCTTCCGTGCCCCCAACTCTGCTGAGCACATTCTCTGCACTCATAATTATACGATATTAATTGACACGAGCCATTTCTTATTTCCTACTAATTGAAAATTACTGATTTTCCTTGTGCAAATAGCTCTTCATGTCAATTACCAAATGTGATGCAGCCCATTTTTTAATTAACCACTCTCTACCACATCCTTTCAAATCTGGTTTTCAATCCAGTTGACTGGCTCATCCTGTCACAATCACAGTCAATAATGGCCAGGGTCTCTCTAACGAATCCTGTCATACTTTGCTGAAAGGTCTGAGGAAGGGAACTCGGGGAAGGGTTTGACCTGCCCATTTTTACTTCCCTGAGATGGGACGGAGTGAAGCAGGCAGCTGAGAGGCTGAGAGAGTGCCCTAGACTTTCGCTTCCTCTGGACCCAACCCAATACTCATAGTGAGCTGAACTGTGGCATGGGAGGGACGCTTCTAAAGGGCTTCCCAAGTCTACAGTCTCCCCCACCGTGTGTGTGTGCGTGTATATGTGTGTGTGTGTGTGTGTGTGTGTGTGTGTGTGTGTGTGTGATCCCCTCGAATTTACTCAGTCTTCTAGTGCCCTGGGTTAAACAGATACAGTTGAGTCCAGGACTGATCTGTTTCAGCTTGTCTTCTGATGCTGTAGCAAAGCATCGGAGGCCGTACAGTTTATAGAGAAAAGGTTATGTAGCTCAGAGTGACTGCAGCTTAAAGTCTGAACAGCATGGCAAAGGCTTCCCTTGGCTGTTTCCTGGCACAGTGAAGGGCATCATGGCAGAAGCTCATCATGCCGGAGGGAGAGCTCGTGTGATAAGATGAAAAGTCAGAGTGAGGAGAAGTTGGTCTTGCTCATGGATAATAATGACCAAGTCATTGTCAAACCACAGCAGACCGGAAACTGTGTGCCCTACACTTATGGCAGGTCTGAGCTTTAAGCCTGACACATGGTCAGCTCACTGGTGTGTATCAGCCAGTTGTGCTATGTAACAAACAACCCCAGAATATGCTAACTTACACTGACATTGCTCCATGGGAGTGCTTTTCATCTGGAGCGGGCTTGGTGGGTCTCACTGGTTTCATTCACACACTGGTGGCCAATAGATGGGTAATGAGGCCAGATGATCAAAAATGGTCTTCTCAAAGCTCCTCCCAATCACTCCAGGTCCAAGCAGGTTGACTGAAGTCAGTTCTCACACTGGAAGACTTACCTGTCCTCATCCCACCTTGCAATATCTTGCACTGACAAGTCTTTGACTGGGGGTGGCCCAGTGCCCCTGAGGTTTGCTGTGTCCACTCTTATAGAAGCACCATGAGGATACCCAGCACAGA
This sequence comes from Ondatra zibethicus, assembly GCA_004026605.1. Lineage (NCBI taxonomy): Eukaryota > Metazoa > Chordata > Mammalia > Rodentia > Cricetidae > Ondatra > Ondatra zibethicus. The sequence goes on from PVIU01008099.1 coordinate 37,225, forward strand.
GCCAATGCCCTGGAGCCCTGTTGGAGCCACGCAGAGCCATGTCACCCTGCACTCCACTGCTCCCAACCCATCCTCATGTTCCCCAGACTGTGATGGATTCTGTATGTCCCACTCCCAGCAAAAGTCAAGAGTCACATGCATAGCACCCATGCAGAGGAGGCAGCACAGAGAACAACGTGCAGCAGGCATGTGCATAAGAGTAGAGAACCCACGGAAAAATAATCCCACGTGGAGCTACCATGGGCTGAACCCAAACAGGGGATTTTGAAATTTATTTCGCTGGGGCACAAAATTCCTTGCACCCACAGAGCACTAGGGAACCAGGGATGTTAAACACACCAGGGCCTTCCTCAGTGAAGGAGCTATAACACCTATTTTCCCAGTGTCCGGGAATGGACATTGTTAATGGCATGGAGACCTCTGGCTATCTGTAGACGCAGACCTCACCCACCGTTTGCTCTAGAGGCAGACCTCACCCAAATCTCCCAGAATGATTATCCCAGACTCTTCCCTCCCTAGATCTTAATCATAAGCTCCCAGCTAAGCCCATCCTTAGGGAGATGTCACATGTATTTACTTTATAGCCTGCTGATCTCTATGCTATCAGAGACCACACCAGACCTTGCAGCCAGCCAGAGAACCCACCCTCACAGTCACATGTACTTTGGAAAGGCATTTCTGTGTAGTTAAACCTTAAGCTTTTTGTGTACCTGGAACTGGAATGATTATGGCCTGGAAACAATTTTTTCCCAAGTGGAACTGCTTTTTAAATACGCCGACAGCGAACCTCCTGGCACTAGACTCCTCGAAGTCTGAACCAGGTTGACGAAGTCGATCTGAACGGGCTTTCTTTCTCACCTCCTCACAGGCTCAATTCCCGTCTCCTTATTGTTCGTCTGTTTTAAGTGTACAGAAAATCCACGGTGCGAGAGGAGCCTGTGAGTTGGGCTGCAAGGGGGACTGGAGTAGACGGGGAAATTTTTGGAACCCAGGCCTCGTGGCTCCAGACGTGTGCTGAGGCTCTCGTTGCGCCTCTTGACTCCTCTATGTCTTAGTCACAGTTTATCTTTAAGTGGGAATTCTCCACTTACTCGGGAGGGGTTGCCATGGTGACTTGCAAAGAGGGCAAATACAAATCTGAGTGGAAGGGATGGTGTTGTATAAATATAGATGGCTCGCCCCATCGTCACTGCTGGGAACTCTTCTGGCTGGAATTCTAGGGTAGGTGGGCCGTCCACAGGGCCTGGGCCTTGACAGGGACTGCTGGCTGCCCCAGTGGGTGAGCAAAGGTGCATTTGCACCCATTCGCTCACCTCTGCTCATTCACAGCATGTTTTTAAGCACCTGTGATAGCCTCAGTACTGTCACCAATACTAGAGACCAGAAAAAATTTAAAAATGCAAAGCGTTTGTTCACAGGGAAGCGGCACTCCAGCAGGGAAGACGGGCGGAGAAGAGCTGAACTATGGCTGTAGATTCCCCCCACCCCTGGAGCATTAGGACAGGACAACAGAGGGAGATGGGGAACAGAGAGAACCTGCCAGTGAGGAAAGGAGGCCCTAGGAGCCCTCTCAAAGGCGGTGACATTTAAGCTCAGTCCCCAAGGGAGGAAGCACAGAGGTTCAGTCACAGAGCGGGCTGCCCAGGGTCACCCTACTGAAAATCCATCAGACTTTGAAGTCTGATTTCTTCTTCACTCAGCCCTCATCCTGTGGAGGCCAGAAGATGGGAGTGGACAATGGCACACAGGCCCTCCAGTGTCCCATGCTTACACCCTTTGGGATTGGACCACTTAGCTACAATCCAGAGACGCCTCTGTTTCTTGAGAGTAATTACAACTCACCCTACATACTCTACAGCCAGTCCCTCTTCCACCCTGACCATGGAGCCCAAGAAGGAGAAGCCATGTGCCCCCTACACCATGGAGCCTGGAGCTTCCAAAGGTTCTGAGTTGTACATATAAATCACAGCTTCCTAACAGGTCCCCAAAACCTCTCTGCTCTAGTAGGAACCAACCCACTCTATGAACAGGTCTCTAAATTCAAGAAAAGCTAAAGGTCCCTCCCCTTGCACCACTTCTGGCCTCTAAGCCAGCAGACCACGGAGCATGAGCGAAATCAAAGACAAACCAACCGTGTCCCTTTCAAGGAGTCTGACTCTCACTCACACAGGAAAGAGGCCTGGCCGGGCTGGGACAACATGAAATGAACCAAAATAATGTGTGTCTGATGAGAGTATTAGGCAAGACTTTAAGGTCAATTTAGCATGATTTAAATATTTCCCACTCGTTAGCAATCATTTAGAGTATAATTTCCTTTGCACCCCCTCCCCCAAACTTGAAGTTTTATTTTAATGGCGTTGCAATTTTGAACCAGATCATTAAAATTAATGATATTCCCAGTGTTCCTATGTGCCTGGTGGAATCTGATCGGTGTTTTCCCATTTATAGATCATCAGTAATAGAACACTTTAATGGCCCTAATAGAAGGGCACTCTCTCTCGCTCCATGTTAATGAATAATTTCCATAGCCAGATATGGAACCCCCAAAGAAAGAGGAAGCGTATTTCATTAGGCACATCAATGCCAGACCCTAAATAATTCAGTCCCCTAGATTAAAATACTTGATGCTCTCCATGTCCTAATGGGAGATAATGAAATGTCCCCAAATGCTGCCATCTTAAAATTAACATCCTTTGAAACTCTAAAATCAATCAATGTCAATGACAAGAGCCGAGCCTAATCCTTTATTGATTTGTACAGCCAAGGAAAGGAAAATGGAGCCTGGCTTAGCCTGTTCTTCATGCTAGCTGACCGCTGGCCAACACTCTGAGTCACTCAGTCTTTGTCCTGGAGGTTGGAAAACACCAGCTGGCGAGTCCCCTGCTTTTGAATGACAGAAATCACAGCTCACTAGCCTGTCCTCCAGCGCCCCAGCCCATCCATGGCACACATCCCTGTGGCCTAGTCCTGTCCCCCACAGGAACATAAGACTCTACTCACTTCAGGGAAGGGTAGGGATTTTGTTGGGTAAATCATCTGCCTTCCTACTCCACCTCTACTCCCCAAAATTCTGCTTTATTTCCTGTAGATGTTATCAGCACCTACAATCACCCTGATTATTTTGGGGAGGCTCCCGGTTTTTGGTTATCATTTTTGCATATCATTTTGTATATATTTTGTGGTTTGGGTGTTTGAGTTTTTACTTTTTTTTTCTTTTGTAAGTTAATCCACCTATGTGGCCCAGAAAAACAAAAGCTGTTCTATTTTACAACTACATCCAGGGTGCCTGAAAGAATGGCTCACATAAGGTGTGGATGGATAAGGATAAGGAGTGGACAAGTGAATGGGGACAGGTGGATGGGTGATGATGAGTAGATGGATGGAGAGAAGAATGCAGATAGGCAGACAGATAGGGTGTGTGCATACACGCATGGATGGATTAGTGGACAGGTGGAGAGATGGATGAATGGGTGAATATATGGAAAGGTGGGTGGGGGTAGATGGGTGATGGTGGATATACAGCAGATGGGGCATGGGTGAGTGGGTTATACGGCGGAGTAAATGGATGGATGAGTGGATAAGCACATGACAAATGAACAAATGGCCGGATGGGCTCCTGGATAGTTAGATAGAGAGACGAGAGAGTGGCTGGATGAATGATGGATAGTGGATGCGCGATGAATGGATAGGTTTGTAGCAGAGGCAGATGGATGAATGGATATATGAGAAATGGGTGGATAGATACATGGGTGGTAACAGTGGAAGGTGTGTGGATGAGTAGGCAGATGGATGAATGGATATATTGGCAGGTGGATGGATGGATGGATGATGGATGGATGGGCGGATGGACAGATGGGTGGCTTGAATAGATAGATAGAAGCTGTGCGGATGAGTAAGTAGGTAGATGAATGATGAGTGGTTTGGGTGGAGTGAATGAAAAAGGCCCTTATAGGCTCATATTTTTGGATGCCTGGCCAGTGCTTGGTAGAACTGTTTGGGAAAGATTAGAGGATGTGGCCTTGTTGAAAGAGGTGTGTCACTGGGGGCAGACACTGAAGTTTCAAAGTCTTATGCAATTTCACCTCTCTCTCTCTCTGCTTCCAACTTGTGGGTAGGAATATTAGCTCTTAGTTACTGCTACAGCACCATGCTTGCTTGCCTGCCAAGCTCCCTGCCATGATAGTCACAGACTAACCCTCTGGAACTGTGAACCCCCAATTAAATGTTTTATTTATTAAGTTGGTTTGGTCATGGTGTTTTGTTATAGCAATAGAAAAGTAAGACTGTGGTGGGTGGGTGGATAGACAGATGGTTGAATGAATAGATAGGTTGATGGATGAACAAAATGCCAATATAGGCAGAACTATCTTTGAAATTTTTTGCTTCGTGGAAACGTCTGTTGGATACTATGGGCCTGTAGGCTGAAGATGGATTCCCCAGTGGTACAGAAGAACTTTGGGTGACTGTCCAGGCAGCGAGATGTCTCTGTCAATTCTAGAGTTTTGGGAGTTGCTTACAATGCACTTCCTGTTTACTTAGGTAATGTTATATCCTTCTGGGGTCTTTGATGGAGTTGAAGAGTAGATACTTATAATTAGAGCTTTCCTTAGTTATGATAAAAGATAAAGTAGATATTATAACTGTAATTCTTGCTTGATACCTGTTTTGTATATGTAATTTTGCTATGTTAAAATTAAAACCTTCCTTTTTATTTAAACAGAAAAGGGGAGGGATTCTCCTCTGTATATTCTGAATACCATTGGTTAATAAAGAAACTGCCTTGACCTGTTGATAGGGCAGAGTACAACTAGGTGGGGGGGGAACTATATTGAATGCTGGGAGAAAGAAGGAAGAGTCAGGAGAAGCCATATAGCCCCGCCAGAGACAGACTCCAGATGGAATATTGCCAGGAAGCCACAGCCACGTGACAATACACAGATTAATGGAGATGGGTTAATTTAAGATATGAGTTAGCCAGAAATATGCTTAAGCTATTGGCCAAACAGTATTGCAAATAATATGGTTTCTGTGTGATTATTTCAGGAGTCTGGGCAGCCTGGAAATGAACAAACAGTCTCCTACTACACAGATGGGTGAATAAATGGATGAAAGGTGTGTGGGTGAGTATGTGAATAGATGATGGATGGATGGATGGATGGATGGGTGGATGGATGAAGGATGGATGGATGATGGATGGATGGATGGTGGATGGATGGATGGATGGATGGATGGATGGATGGATGGGTGGATGGATAAGGGATGGATGGGTGGTGGATGATGGATGATGGATGAATGATGGATGGATGAGTAGATGGATGGGTGGATGGATAAGGGATGGATGAGTGGATGGATGAATAGTTGGATGAGTGGTGGATGATGGATGAATGGTGGATGGATGAATGGATGGATAAGAGATGAATGGGTGGATGGATGGGTAGACAGATGGGTGGATGACTTGATGGTTGGATGGAGGACCATTGTACAGACAGACAGATGAGTGGATTAATGGATAGAAGAATTATTTGTTTGCCTTCCTTGATGTTTTCACAGAACAGAGAACCATATCTACCGAGATCTTATCTTGGTGAATGAGATATCAATACTGCTGGATTCTCCACAACACTGAGAAACCCATGTGCTTACTGCTGCATGTCCCTTCAAAACATCTAAGCAACTACTGCCCACAGTATTTGTATCTGTGCTTTAGAGCCTGTGAGTGTTCTTTGGCCCTGCTGACAGTGGGTTCCCTTGGACAAACCTGTACATGCTCAGCTTCTTCCCACAATGCTACCTGTACCTGACACTCAGTAGGCCATCAGCTCACCACACAAGTTAGCCCTCTGGCAAGAAAGCTCATGGACCAACACAAAGGGAATAGCAAAGAAGCAGCTTGAATAATTCAACAAACAGCCAGTGGAGTCCAGGCATCTTGCACAGGCACTGGCTGAAACTCAAAGAAAACCCAGAAAATGGGAAACCACAGAACGTCTCTGCATGAAGATTAAAATCGCCCCGTGATAAAACAGCCTCATGTATCAGAGTCAGAGACGGGAGGAAATAAGAAAACCCCACAAAGTAAATTGGAATTAGGTCAGGAGGATCAGGGAGAAATCACAGTGAAAATTCAGTCCATAGAAGAAAATTGAAAGATAGCGACGAACTGAGGGGAGGGAGCTGCTGTAGTCTGTTCCCTAGGAAACAGGCTGAAACTTTCTCAGCTTCACCTTTGGGCCTCATCCATGGCCAACTCTGTGCAGAAGATGCCTTTAACATGGCTTATAACATGGGCATTTCCTGAAGCAGCCCTGGAGCCCTGGGACACAGGCTAGGGTCTGTGGTGAGGTTGGCTAGCAGTCTTCAGATGTTCACTTAGATACTTGGTTCCCAGACACGTCTCTATGAGGCTCAGGCATTCCTGGCCAACCATGGCCAAAGACGGCATCGCCCATTCTGCCTGCCTCTGAGATCCCTGGCCTGATGTAATGGACAGCAATGCCTACCTACCCTGTGTACCAGCAGAGGGCACTGTCTCCACTTTTCACATCCACATGATCCTGGGTATTCTGCATGGTGGACCTTGGGACAGTTTGATGTGTCCAGACAGACGCTAAGGCAGAAGAAGAGAAACCCTTCTCCAGTATGGGGTGCTTCGTGGCTCAATCCTGGCCTCACCTTTCCCCAGCGTGGGGTGCTTCGTGGCCCAATCCTGGCCTCACCTTTCCCCAGCATGGGGTGCTTCGTGGCTCAATCCTGGCCTCACCTTTCCCCAGCGTGGGGTGCTTCGTGGCTCAATCCTGGCCTCACCTTTCCCCAGCGTGGGGTGCTTCGTGGCTCAATCCTGGCCTCGCCTTTCCCCAGCGTGGGGTGCTTTGTGGCTCAATCCTGGCCTCGCCTTTCCCCAGTGTAGGGTGCTTCATGGCTCAACCCTGCTTCCCTTCCTGCCCCAACCACACCTTTCTTTCCTCATGACTCCATCTGGCCTCTGATCTAAAGCAACACATCTGACCCCTAGGCCAAACTATAGGTTTAGCATTTCACAAGCCTCAACCAGATCCTCCTTCACCCCTCCACTAGCAGTGTGTGGTAAAATCTAGATTGAGCAAGAACCCTGCCTGTCAGCTTAGCCAGAACTTCCCGCATTCCATATCTGGTTGAATTCTCCAGTCTCCACCACCCCTGGTGGGATCTGGTTTCCCCATAAATGCCCTTAGCAATAGCTTAGGAGGTTGGTGTAAGTCCTAACACACCACTTTATCTAATGGGGTGCTTCTTTCTCATCACCCCTAGATCTGGTGTCCCCTGACTTGCCTTCAGCAGGAACCCTGTGAGCTTGGTGAGCCTGGCATCCCCTCTTGGTGACTGCACACCAATCCTTCACCTCTGGTGGAAGCTTCCACTCAAGCATGCTGTACCCAGAGTCCAGCTCAATCCCTCTCCTCCCTGCAAGACCCATCATGGCATCTGCTGAAGGTCCTGAGCAAAGGCTGCCCCACTGTGCTTCAGCACTCACTACTGAAAACAATAACAGCCATGAAGAAAAGCCAAGCGGGCAAAGACGGGGCTGTGGTATCCCGGAGGCAGACTGAACCAATGTCCCACCCACACACCCCCAGAAGTCAGTGTGGCCATAGAGATTGAAGGGTAAAAGAGGGTACCCATGCCATTATCCCTGCAGGCCTTTGTAAGGGCTTGGACTTCTCTCTGAATGCAATGGAAGCCACCGGAAGGTTCTGAGACAGGAGAGGTGTTGTCTGGCTATCCTGTTGCAGCTAGAATCCAAGAAGGGAAACATCAACGATAGGGCCAGGGAGAGAAACAGAAGAACAATGTTATGGTTTTGAACCCAAATGATCCAGAGCTTATGTAATAGACCCTTTGCTTCCTGCTGGGTTTTTTGTTGTTGTTGTTTTGCTTTTTTGTTTTTGTTTTTTTGTTTGTTTGTTTGTTTGTTTTTTTGGAAGTGTTAGAGACTGTCAAAGAAGTCAGTTTATTGAGGAGGGCCTTCAAAGGTGATACCCATCCTGGTTGACGTGGCTCTGTACTTAGTTTCCTGACCGCTACTTTTTCAAGAAGCTAGGAGCTTCCCTACCATGTCCACCCACACCCATCCCAACCCCCAGCCTGGCTACGGCAACCAAGCCTTTTTGCCTTCCCTGCTACAGGCTCAACCATCACTGAACCCTAAGGCAAGATAAAATCTTTCTCTCTCAAAGTGTTTCTTAGATAGAGATTATAGTGATGGCCTAGCAAAAGTAACATCAGAGGTGGAATTCAGGATTAAACTATCAGATGCCAGGGGATGGGTAAAAGGGTGGATCCTGGTGTCCATGTTTTCCTGGAAGCCTACCCTGATCATTGGAAGCCAGTCCCTCTTTCCTCCCAAGTGAACCCTGTTCTCCAGAACTTTCCCTGTCTTGAGTTTTAAATCTCTCATTTGCTCCAAGGGCCCATAGGGCTGGCCCTGCCTTCCTTCTGGGCTCTGTATCTCCCCTCATACTGAATCTATGCCAGCACACGGTCAGCATGTCCATGGTCTGGACATGCCTCCTCTCTCTCAGGCATGTCCCCAACCTGATCCTCATCTGATTGTTGAGATTTTTCCCCTTGCTATTCAGGTAACAGCTCAAGTCTCCTACCTTGAGGAGCAGCCCCTGCCTTCTACTCCCACTCCCCACCGTCACCACTGAGGCACCCTGTTTTATTTTCTCATAAACACCCGTCTTCCTTGTCTAAGACTATCCTGCACCACCCTCAGCAAGAGAGAAGCAACATAAAACACAAGGTGTTGCTGGCAGCTCCTCGATTTCTCCCGGCATCTGGAACAGGGCCCAGGTATAGACATCGGAAATGTAAATACTTGTTGAATAAGATGCACAGAAGTAAGGGAACAGTTCTCCAGGGACATCTAGGGGAGCACGAGGGCCTCATGAAGTGTGTCTGTCAAAATGCCATTTCCTGGACAGCCAGAGACCAGGAAGCAGGTGAGGCCAGATTGTTGCGCTGGCTGCTCTCCTTGTGGTTGTGAAAAAAACATGTAGGGAAGTCTCACAGTTCACGAGTACAGTCACCATGCTTGGGGACTCATGGTGGCAGGATCCTGTGGCAGCTGGTCACATTGCATCCACAGTCAGGAAGCAGTGAGCGATGTTGTCCTTAGCTCATTTACCCTTTTTATTTGTTCTGGACCCCATCCCATGGGATAGCGTCACCCACACTCAGGCCGGGTCCCTCCTCAGTTAAAGCTCTCTGGAAATGCCCTCATGGCCACCCAGGGTCATGCTTCCATGTGACTCCAAATCCAGCCAATAGGCAGTGATGATTCACCATCGTTGCCACATCCTTCTGGAGGGCAAAACAGAGGTTCTCAGCAGGGTCCATCCAGGGTGTACGGGCCCGTGGCCACCTTTTCCATGGAGATGCCAAAATCAAAACAGAACACAGGGAATTTGTGAGCTTGGATGCCTGAGACCAGAAGGAGCAACAGTGCCGTTCCATAACGGGGAAAAAGCCATTAACCAATCACATCAAGTTGGGGTGTGGCCACTTGGACCCCAGGTAAAAAATCGAGAGAACACAGGTGTGCTCTCTCTCCATGCAGTGTCCGCCAGACAGATAGGAACTTGGCGTGAGTAGCGTGAGTTTCCCCCTTTTCATTCATTAAAAATACCCATTCCTATTGAGCTGGCTTGGTTATTTATTTGTGCCAACCTAATACTTTTACATCTGGTGCACAGCGTGGCTTTTAGGGCCACATAGACTGTTGCAGCCCTCTCTGAGCTTCCAGCCCTGCGCTCTGTAGATGGTGTTTTCCCTCATCCCTAAGTGGTCAAGAAACCTCTGACATCATTTTCATAGAGAGGAACAGGGGGGTCCCACCCTTGGAACTTTGTTTAATCTTAACCACAACCCCAGAGCCCTATATTCAAATGCAGCCCATAGGAAGGGGACACCCATAAAGCAAATCAACTCTCTGGTCCCCATTTATTTATTCTCAGATGGGAAGTCCCACATCAGAGGTTTCAATATCCATAGGAAAGCCCTTCGGCATTGCTGGCGATAGACCTCGGTGAGCATCACGCAGCTGGGCAGAGGCCTTAGAAGAGAAAACTGCATCATATGGAGGCTCCAGATGCAGGAGTAGAACCTTCCTAGAGGGCTGACGATGTAGGAAGAAGGAAAAGGCACCGTGATGAGCCCGTGGGTTGGAGGGCTCTACAGAGGCTACGAACACTGAGGCTGCAAAGAGAACCCAAGGCACAGTTACTACCAGAATCTGGTGCCCCAGGGGAGTGGAATTCAGTGCTCTGTGTTGTTGTCCTGGCTACATGTTAGTGATGAATATCCTGACAAAAGACAGCTTGGGGGAAGGAGGCTTATCCGGTTTACACTCCAGGTTACAGTCTATTGTTAAGGGGAATTCAAGGCAGGAACCTAGAGTATCCCATCCATGGCTAAAAGCAGAGAGAGAATAAGTCTTGCCCTCCTCAGGACCCCGTGCCTAGGGAATGGTGCTGTCTGCAATGGGTTGAATCTTCCTAAATCGATTAAAAATCAAGATAACCCCCCCACACACAGGCCAGTCTGCTCCAGACAGTTCCTCGGCTGAGGCTTTCTCTTCTCAGGTGGTTCTAGGTGTTCCTGATTGTAGCTACTTCTGTGCCTTCTGAGATGGGGTCCTGTGGGCTTCACATGGTGGGACTGGGGGTCAAGGCACAGCTATAAAAGCACTCACAGGCAACGCAGGGAAAAACCAAGACCAGATCCTTAATCCATGACCAAGATGGGGGTGTCGTGTGTGCAACACCAATTCATTTAATTCTACCTGCACTGCCCTCTCCCTCATGGCTCCCTGTGTCACCGCCACCCTGACCACTGCTGGCTGGACTGTCTGAAGCCTTCCCCCCACCCCGGTCAATCATTTGACCCAACAAGACCATTCTCCTTGACTCTGACCAGCCAGAGGCCATCCTTCCTACAAGTTATTTCTTGGGAAGGACAACCAGTTGTCCCTCGTCTTGTAAAACCAAGGTCACTGTTGCAGTGCAGACCTTAAAGGGCATTGTTAATGGCAGAAACCCCTGTCCCCAGCTACTTTCCTTTACGAGGATGGAAAGTGACACCCTCTCACAGTGCTTCGTGTGCCCGCACCTGGATCTTCCCTACTGTCATGCTCAACGTCTCCCTCAACCCCACAGGGCGATGGGAGAGCTAACCAGCTATAAGCCTGGAATCTTGACCATGAACCCCACAGCTCAGTGCCCCCAGCATGCAGTTCAGCAGAGCTGGCCACAAGCTGTTCACCCCTCATTCCTGACAGCACCCTGTCACACTGCTGATGTGTGCTGTACAGGATCACAGGCTGGGTCCTGCTCTGACTGGGAGTCTGGACATGAGCCATGGACAAGGCAGCCTGTCTGGGTCACAGCCCACGTAGTCAGTCATCCAGTCACCGGGTGGTAGGCCATGTCCACACAACCTCTGCCTCTGTGTAGCAAGATAACAGACAGGGTTAGCTCTGGTCCAGCTATTGAGGCTAGGAGCTGTAGGGAAAGGTCACGGTTCAAGGGGTCCTGCAGTTCTCTATCCAAAAGTCCCCGCTGCCAGACATGCAGGATGCTGTGCAACATCCCAGCATCTGACACCTAGGATGCTAAACAGTTTGCACAGCATTTTGGGTGAGTGGAATGCTATGCGGTACCCCAGCATCAACCCCAGCTCCTTGTGTTAGTTTTAGTGTTGAGCAAAACCCCAGCATTTGAGGTGTCTACAGTGATAAGTGGTACCCCAGCATCTCAGATGTCTCTAATGCTGAGTGGCACCCCCGTACCTGAAGCATCTATAATTCTAAGTGGTACCCCAACATCACAGGTATCTACAGCATTCGGTGGCAGCCCAAACTCTCACGCGTCTCTAATTCTGAGTGGTACCCTAGCACCTCAGGTATCTGTGATGATGTGTGGTACCCTAAGCATCTAGGGTATATGCATCACTACTTTTTAATCCTAGATTTGTGTCACTGAACTGTAAGCTCACTGACAAGAGAAACCATAAGGGTTCACCTTCGTCACCAGTGCTCAGGGTGTGCATAGGAGATGCTCAGGGAAGGTGCACAAGGGAAGACCAATGCTTGGCCAGTTCTCACCGGTGAGATAATTTGTAGAACACGCACTATCAACCTTAATGTTTATGTCAAAGCTGTTCCCATTGCTGCTTGAAAGCTTGGGGGCTGGGGACAGAGTTCCCAGTACTGATTCCATATATGAACTAAATCGAAAGCTTTAAAAAAAGAAAATGATTTTCCAGGGCTGGAGAGATGGTTCAGAGGTTAAGAGCACTGGCTGTTCTCCCAGACGTCCTGAGTTCAATTCCCAGCAACCACATGGTGGCTCACAACCATCTGTAATAAGATCTGGTGCCCTCTTCTGGCCTACAGGCACACATGCAGACAGAACACTGTATATAAAAATGAATACATCTTAAAAAAAAAGTAATATTGCTGTTGGGTATAGATCCAAAGAATGCTCAATCATACCACGAGGACATGTGTTCAACTATGTTCATAGCAGTTCATTATTATTCATAATAGCCAGAACCTGGAAACAACCTAGATGTCCCTCAACTGAAGAATAGATAAAGAAGGTGTATATTTACAAAATAGAGTACCACACAGAGATAAAAATTATTACATCTTGAAATTTGCCAGCAAATGGATGGATCTAGAAAAAACAATATTAAGTGAGGTAGCCAAGACCCAGAAAGATAAATATAATATGTACTCACTCATAAGTGGCTTTTAGACAGAAATCAAAGAAAAATCAGCCTACAGTTCACAATCCCAGAGAACCTAGACAACAAAAAGACCCTAAGAGAGACATTCATGGATCTACATAGGAAGGTGAAGAAGACAAGATCTCCTGAGTGAACTGGGAGCATGGGGGTCACAGGAGATGGTAGAAGGGGAGAGGAGAGGGAAACAATTTTCCTTGAAAGGTCCCAGAATGCCTCATTTTCTCCATCTGGGGATGCTGACTTCAACTGACCTGCAATAGTAAGACACTCCCAAGGGCTAGAGTCATTTGAAAGGATGGAACCTAAATTGAGAAAATGCCTCTGTAGGATCTGGCTGTAAGTATTTCCTTAACTAGTGATTGATAAGTGTGGGCCCCACCCATTGTAGGTGACCCCCACAAGTTGGTGGTCCTGAGTTCCGTAAGAAAGCAAGCTGAGCAAGCCATAGGGAGCAAGGCAGTAAGCAGTACTCCTCCATGGCCTCTGCATCAGCTCCTGCCTCCAGGTTCCTGCCCTTTGAGTTGCTGTACTGACTTGGGTCAGTGATGCACTACAATGTGGAAATGTGAGCCAAATAAACCCTTCCCTAACCAATTTTCAGGGTGTTTCCTCATAGCAATAGAAGCCCTAAGGACATTAGGGAGGTTATGTGATCTCTCCCCACCTGATCGCTCTCTCTATGAGACACAGCTGATATTTGAGTCAGTGCCAATGGGCTGCTGAGTGAGATGTGCCAGTGCCCACTGTGTTCTTACCACAGTCCCTGAATCCATTCTGGTTCTGAGATTCACACACCTGGAGGAGCACATGTACTGTGTGCAAGGCATGCTTGTGTATACTTGGGGTCCATGAATGTATCTGCACTACATGACCCTAGGACCGGGCACAGACTCAGGAAGCTGCCTCTGGCTCACAGCAACCACAAGGGGAAGACAATCCATTTTCATTCAACTGAGGCAGCATGGTCTCGGCCCCACCAGCACAGTCTGGGCTGTGGCCTTAACATTTGCTCTTTCTGTTTGACCCAGGGTCCTTCCTTTCCCTCCTCTGTCACCAGACTGCCCTCTCTTTGGCTGTGGCAGGCCTGCAGTTTGTTTTCCTAGTATCCTTATCCTCAGCAGGAAGGAGCAGAGTCTGCACTCTCCCCTGCTCCCCTCTGCAGTCTGGCTTCTGACACCACCCTCTGTTTCAGAAGGACCCTCCTACACCAACCCTCTACCTCCCATCCCTTCCCAGCCTCCAGCACAGCCACCCCTTAATGATCTCCCCTCCATGGACAGATTGAGATTGAACTGTGCAGGAAGCAACCATGGGGAACCTCAGAACGCCAAGGCTCAATGAGCATTCCCAAGGCTCAGTGAGCTCTCTGAGGCAGCTTTGAAGCTTGATTCATTTCTGATGACCTGGGCATCAGCCGTGGTCATGTGTGAGCCCTAGCCACAGGCCCTCTGATATCGGCCATTCCCATAGGCTTACACAGTCCTGCACAGTATGTGCACGCGAATCGCATTAGAAAGATTGTTGACAGGCTATGCAATGAGCCAGGATGTTCAGCGGACAACTTTTACTGTCCTTTGAACACAAAATGTCCCCTACTGGCTCATGTTTCAGATGTCTGGTCACCAGTTGCTTGTGTTATTTTGAGAGGTTTTAGAAACTTTAGGGGGTGAGAGATAGCCGTGTCCAGGAAGTGAGTCACTGGTGGGTCTTGGGACTATCGCATCCCTGGCTCCTTCCTCTCCTTTTCTTTACCATTATGCTATAAATGCCTCTACTCTCACACACCATATCTACCGTGATGGACTTGAGGCCACTGAAACCATGAGTGAGGTTAGTCTTTCTTCCCTTAAACTGCCCCCTCAGGTATTGTGGTCGCAGAGACGAGAAAGCTGATGGATACAGCCTTGCTTCTGATAGCTGGGTATGAGAAACCTGGCCCTGAGTCTCCTCAAAGCTCCAGCCAGAGCACAACACCCCCACCATGCTCCCTAAGATCCAATGCTATTCCTTCCTACTTCTAAACCAGTCACGAACCCTCTTGTCTCTGTCCCAGGGAAGAGCCCGGGCCAAGGAAAGGCAACTTTGCCCGGAGCCTGCACCTCCTTCCACCACTTTCTGAATGGTAGCCTGACTTCTGTAGTCAGCGTCCAGATCTATTCAGAAGCTGACCCAGCACCTGGGAAATGGGTCACATGGATGTTGTAGTTTTGCTTTCTGTAGGGACATCAGAAGCCAGAGCACCCTCTGCAAGTCTCCTGTGCCCATCCATCATCTGTCCCAGACTTGTTTCATACCCACAGTGCTCAGAGGCAGATACTTCTGATTCTCTATTTTATCACTGAGGCTCAAAGGTCAAATAAAATCAAACCATGGCTCCAGAGCTAAACTTGGTCTGGACCCAGTGGTCTCAGGGTCCCATTAACAACGGCCCGATGGTCACAAAGACCAGGTCCCTCTCCTTCCCATCCTTCTTTGAGTCCTCTAGAGTAGAGCTCAAGGGACTGGTCGAACCCTTCCATTCCTCTTGAGGGCACTGTGGCCCAGAGGTCTGCAGGGATATATAGAGATCTTGAGTCTGTACTCAACCTAACCTCTTAATGACATCCCTAGATCTATGGTCCTGCGCCTGGTGATGGCATCTTCATTGGTCAGTGGCTTTCCCTTATTGCTTTTCATGCTCAGGTGTGGTCACTGCCTTCCCAGACTACATGGGGATCCAAGTTCAGATGCGGTCAACTGAGGACCTTGGCATGAGGGTAAGAGATCCAGAACTGCATGAGACTAATATGAAAGGGGGGGAGGCAGCATTCATGTGTGTCAAACAGAGCCAGGACCCAGGGCAGTTAGAGAGAAAGCCCCTGACACTCAGTCTGGATACAAAGACTCATAGGCGCTGGCGTCTTTGCAGAAGGCAAACGTAATACTTCTGAGAGTCCACCAACCGGCACCACATGAATTCTCTGGATGGCCAGCTTGATGCACGGCTGCCCATATTTATGCCTTGACCCCTTCTCCCCCACTGCCTGTGGCTTCCATTCCCTCTTCCGGCCAACTCAAGAAGGACTAAGGGGTCTCCCAGTCTCTGTGCCCTCTGCCCCATGACCTCTCAGCCTGTGCTGCAGTCATCCATCCTGACCAGAGTTCCAGCTGCATCTGTACCACATGCTACATGCACCACCTTCCACAAATGGCTGTTGTCACTTCTGCCGTCACCTGGCCTTCTCCTCTGTGGAGAGGACTCCCCGGGAGGTGCCTAGTCCCCTCCGTTCCCATCCTTGGTACCGATGACTATTGCATGGTGCTGATCTCTGGCAGAAAGGGGGACCTCGCGTGGCTTCCTCTTGCACACACTCCACCCTCATGTGCTGCTGGTCACGTGTCTGCCAATATGTCACATTCTCCAAGTTTAGCTTCTGAATCTAAAATGAATACCCCTTTGGAGTCTTAGTTCTGGAGAACGGTTTAAACTAAAACCCACGAGAGAAGTCTTTGTCCAAACCAGAAAAAAAAAGTGGAGCAGACAGACCCCGCTGTTTTTCTTGTGCATTTGAAAATCCACTGTCATGGCTAGCTCTCCCTGCTGGTGATGCTGCCCAGGACCATGTCTTCCTGTGGCTTTCTCACCCCATGGGCCTCTGCACCATCTCTCTGGGGCAGAGCAAAGTGGGGGAAACCTGCTGCCAGCCTGCAAAGCCCTGCACAGAAAGAGACAGACACTCCTCTTCTGGATAAGAGGGCAAGAACTAGTTCCATGACTTTAGGAAGGAGAAAGACCTGGGTGTAGGCAGAGACTGCTCATTCGTCCAGCGCCCAGACCCAAAATAATCACACAGAAACTGTATTAGTTACAATACTGTTTGGCCAATAGCTTAGGCATATTTCTAGCCAAATCTTACATCTTAAATTAACCCATTTCTATTAATCTGTGTATCACCACAGGACTGTGGCCTACTGGTAAGGTTCTGGCTGGCGGTTGGTATTCTCCTTTGGCAGCTACATGGCATCTCCTTGACTCTGCCTACTTTCCTCCTCTATCTCTGCTTGGAATTCCCACTTGGTTTTACTCTGTTAAGCCATTGGCCAAAAGCAGCCTTTATTAACCAATAGCAATAAAGCATTCACAGTATACAAAGGGGAATCCCACATGACCTGGGGCCCATGTCTTTAGACAAGGCAACATGCCTTGGGCCCAATTTAACTAGGATCAAGGGAGATGGCATAGGCTCTCAGAGGTCACCTCCATGGAGAACTACCCACGAATCTTGCTTATAATCCTAAGTAAGACTGTGACCAAGATTTCCTGGTGCCTCTGGCTCTCCTATAGTCAGGAGCCCCATACAGCCCACTGCCTAGGGAACTGTCTGGACCTGATCCCCTGCCTGAAGGAGAGATCCCCACTCTGTAGTTGGTTCACCAGGCTCTGTGTTACGAGTCTATCTGCCACCCTTGGTTTCCGGGCCCTGGGCTAGTCCATAGCCAAGGCCAGCATGCTGGACCTGCACACTCCAGGTCTGTAACCTCAAGCACCAGACAAAGCCTCTGAGTCCCAGCCCTTGATTCCCAAGCAGTAGGAAGTTCATGACATGATAGAGGCCCAGCAACAGCCCGATGACCCAGACTGGCTCCTCCACCCGTATGTCCCCATCCTTTTGTCAGTTTCTGTCCTGTTTGCTTTCTATAGCTGTGATAAACAGCATAGCCAAAGGCAGCTTGGGGAAGAAAGGTTTTAGTTCATCTCACAGCACAGAGTCCATCATGAAGGGAAGTCAGGAATGGAACTCAAAGCAGAAACCCGAGGGCAAGAACTGAAATAGAGGCCATAGAGGAATTCTACTCATCAGAGGCTCTCAGGTTTACTCAGCTTGCTTTTTTATGCAATCCAAAATCATTTGTACAAGGATGGCATGACCCGCTGAGGGCTGGACTCTCCCTTATCAATTGTTGATCAAGAAAATGCATCACAGGCTTGCATACAGATCAGTCTGAAGGAAGCACTCTCATAACAGAGGTTCTTTTTTTCCCAGGTGACCCTGGCTTGCATCAAGTTGACAGAAAAACTAGACAGCTAGACTCTCCTGTCACTATAGTCTCTCTGTCTCTCTGTATGGCATTTAAAATGTTTTAAGAGCTTAAGACTTATCATAACAATGAGGCACATCTGCTCCTGACAGCACCAATTACTTCAAGAGGAAGATGGGCATCGAAGAGGCTCCTTATGGAGTTTGCTAGCCATTTGGGCAAGAAACTGCTCTTGCCTGAACTGCTTGATGTTATGCTGTATGAACTGGACATGCAGGACCTACAGAGAAATGACTGCTGAACTTGCCTAAAGTTGAGACAGTCCTTTGGAGTTCCTGCTTCATGAAAGAGTCTGCCAGACATTCTGCAGGACACAGAAGAAAGTGACTGACAAATTGCCAATATAAGTGGAACTGTCTTTGAAATTTCCTGCTTCATGGAAAAGTTTGTTGGATACTATGGGCCTGTGGACTGAAGATTGGATGCCCCAACAGTACAGAAGAACTTTGGGTGACTGTCCAGGCAGCAAATGTCTCTGTCAATTGTAGAGTTTTGAAAGTTGCTTACGATACACTTCCTGTTTACTTAGGTAATATTGTATCCTTTTGGAGTCTTTGATGGAGTTGAAGAATAGATATAGCTTTTCTTAGTCGTGATAAAAGATTAAATAGATATAAATATTGTAACTATAATTCTTACTTGATACCTGTTTTGTTATATGTAATTTTACTATGTTAAAGTTAAAACCTTCCTTTTTATTTAAACAGAAAAGGGGAAATGGTGTGGGAAGTCCTTCTGTATATGTGTTGCTTCTATTGGTTTATGAATAAAGAAGCCATTTTGGACCTGTTATAGGGTAGAGTAGAGCTAGGCAGGGAAAACTAAACTGAGTGCTGGGAGAAAAGTGGCAGAGTCAAGGAGAAGCCATGGAGCCTCTGGAAACAGATGCACTGGAACCTTGCTGGTAGGCCACAAGCCTCATGGTAAAATATAAAATAATGGAAATGGGTTAAATTAAGATGTAAAAGCTAGCCAATAAGAAGTTAGAGCTAATAGGCCAAGCAGTGATTTAATTAATACAGTTTCTGTGTGATTATTTCGGAAGTCTGAGTGGTCGGGAAATGAACAAGCCTCCTCCTATAACCCCCCCCCCATGTTCATGTCATGGGGAGTGTGCACACATGCAGAAGGCAAAAGAGGGTGTCCTTCACTGTCCATTCCTCTGAGGCAGTGTCTCTCCCTGAATCTGGGGCTCACATTGTCTTGACTAGGCTGGAGGCCAGGGAGCCCTGCTAATCCTCCTTTCTCAGCCTCACTCATGTGCCGGATACCCAGGGTGTTATGTGGATGGATGTCATTAACCAAGCTCCTCATGACTGCGCGGCAAGGTCTCTTAACCAAGCTGCCTCTCGACACCCACCTCTCCAGCCTTCCCTGTATGTCTCCTTACATGTCAAGCATCATAAAGAAACACAGAAGAGGCACCCCTACCAGCATCACCCTGCCAGCATCACCCCTGCCAGCATCACCCCTGCCAGCATCACCCCTGCCAGCATCACCCCTGCCAGCATCACCCCTGCCAGCATCACCCCTACCAGCATCACCCCTGCTTCTCTTCTTTCCTCAGCAGAGGGAGCTTAGTGTGTTCACAGTCCCTGTAACCCGTTCTTCTTGCCCACAAATCCTTGCAGCAGAAACTACTGGCTGGATTGGGAGTGAGAGACCCGTGACTAACATGGGATTACCGGCTAGAGATTTGGCACACAAACCCTTCTTTGCTTTAACAAGTTATTTTTCAATGATTTAAACAATATGTACCTATCAAATTTATTCTTAAAACACAGATAAGAAAGATGGGAAATGGAAAACCAATATTCACCAGAGCCCCATCTGTAACATTGTTATCATATTAATATCAACACTTTCGACTACACTCTTATCTCTTACTCCATGTAACCCTTTTAGACACCGCAAAAATCAAAATCATGACATTAGGATTCATGGCGCACTTCCCATACTCCTGTGCTGTGGTGATGTGGCATGCTGTCTTTACAAATATGTGGTAATGTCCCATGTAGGGACTAGAACAGTTAGACCCAGATTTGGTCAGAAAAATGGAAGCCATTCCCGGTGCTTTGGGAGGCAAGTTTGGGTCTGGGGGTTGGGGGTAAAATAGCTGTTGGAAGAACTGAAGGGGGGCAAAGCTCAGCGTGATCAATGCCCCGCCCCGGACTGTGAGAGACTCATACACTGAACTCTCACCACCTTCAATCGTTGCTATTGAGGGTAAGGGTAACTCCGAAGACGACTGGAAGTCACCACAGGGAGGCAGATGCCCGTGCAGGCGTCCGAAGGAACCAACTCTGCCAGCGCTCAACCTTTCTGGCCTCCAGAGCTGTAAGCAATGAACTATCAGTCTGGCCACCCTGTTCATGTGCTTTGGTAGATAACCCCCCCAAAATTAGCAGCATACCATTGTCCTCTAAGGTAAGGACCATGTCAGTGTCAACTTCCAGCAGAGACGGTGGCCTCTGTCCACTCAGCCAAGATCAGGACTGTACCCCCTCTCCAATTTGAGGCCCCATGATCCATTTCACAGCCTGATGAGCAGGCAGGCTCACTGTGAGGAAGCAGCTACAGCCCCTTCACCTGCTCCCGCACGCACCCCACAACTGGGCTCTCTGTGCAGTTCTCCAGCCATGCAGAGAGTGTGGGGTGTCTGGAGGGAAGCAAGTTCAGTCGCGGCTCAGGGAAGAACTCCGCAACAGAGGGCCTAGCGCAGAAGTCATGCTGGGGCTCAGCCCAGCCCACCCATCTGCCCTGTGTCTGGCATGGAGAGAGGCAGGCTGCCTCCCAGACCTGAGACGGAAGCTGCTGACTCCTGTAAGCCTGCCCAGTTCCCGTGCAAACTGCTCAGCCAGCTCTTTACGGCAATTATCCCTGACAGGTGTGGAAACTGGCGGCCTCTCCAGGGCGGCTTTCACCCTTGTGGTAAGGAATTGCCCAGCTTGAGTGCAACTTTGCTACAGGCCACAAATCGCAACACCACACATGTGGTGGGCACACCTCTAAAATGGTCTGGTGGTTCAAGAAGCAGGTGAGAAGAAATGAGGGGGGTAGTAGTGGATGTGTTTGAGGAAGGCTCTCCCCTGCTGGGGCTTAGGTTAGGTCAGGACAAAGGATTAAATGACGCTCTTGAGAGCAGAGATCCCAATTGTTAATCCTCCTGCTTTTATAGACAACCAGCTGCCTGCCTACTGAGTGCGGGGAGGTGAGGAGACAGGAATGCATTTAATGTGGAAACCCAAAAGTCACACCAAGCATGTAACAAGCACTTGTAAACATGACCCTGTACAACACCGAGCCTTACCCTCCAGCTTGGGCGCATCCCACATGAACCCCTTCCCTATACCTGCCAGCTGCACCCACCCACTGTGCTCCTTGCTCTCACCCTGTCTGACCTGTGACCCTCCTCGAATCCACCAATGAGGCCATAGGCAATAGATGATATCAAGGTGGTAATAGCTATGTTCAAACCATCAACAACACAGCTCTAGGTTCTAATGGGCATTAGAGATGGGTGGGGCCGGCACACTTCCTGGTCTCTCAAAGCTGGCAATCTGCCAGCAGAAATCACAATGTGATGCTATGAATATGTTTTAGTACCATTGGTTAATAAAGAAGCTGTTTCAACCAGCGACTTGAAATCAGGCAAGAAATCAGAACAGAGATAGAGGGAGGAGAGAGTAGGTGGAGTCAGAGAGATGCACGTTGCTGTGGAAGGAGACAGATGCCCCAGAACCTTACGGGCAGGCCTCATGGTGACACACAGATTAATAGAAATGGGTTCATTTAAGATGTGCTAGTGAATAAGAGGCCTTAGCTAATAGGCCAAAGCAGTGTTGTAATTAATATAGTTTCTATGTGATTATTAGGGTCTGAGCGGCTGGTAAATGAACAAGCAGTCTCTGCTTACAATGACGCACACACTTGGCTTAGTGGAGCACCTGCTGTGCGCTGGGCCTCGTGTTTACAGGTGCCTCCTGTGTATGTATGACTCTGCCTCACCCTCGAATCCATCGCAGAAGTGAGGATGTTCACAGACTGAAATGTATAGGAGTTGGGTCAGCTGGGAGGGGTACAACATACCACCTTCATCTTTGGGGTGCTCCAGATTCAGGCCTCCAAAGAGATGTGCTGGGCATTCTACAGCAGTGAGTGAGTGGCCACCTCTCGCTTGCTCCAACGGCAGTATCAGTGCCCAGAGTGAATGGCAAAGATGGGTCTTCACTTCCCAGGATCAGGATGAAGGCTGAGGCTAGCTGGAATGCAAAGGAAGCCTGTATCTTGTGAAACCTGAGATTTGCACTCTGTAAGCGTTTTCCTGGTCCCCTCTGAGAGCTTGTGCAGACATTTTGGTTGATAAACCTGAGAAATCTCTAGAAAGCATTTAATTAATGCGTTCTTCCTTGGTAGAGTGTCTCAGTAATTGCTGTTCAAGCAGCAGAGCAGTTGAGAAAGCTTTTCTTGCAAAGGCTGCACGGACAGATAGCGATCCACATGGCTGCTTCTCCTGGGCACTGGCTCTCTCTCCTGAAACCTATTGACACCCATTAACATTCTCCCAGCCATAAAAAAGCATGCATCTTATTCTGGCATTCTCCATAGGCAGGAGCCCGGCACTGAATCTCCACGCCTGCGTAACTGCCCAAAGTCACTGCGACGGAAAACAGCAGAAACTGCCATGAGCCATGGGGTGCTGGACAGGCAAGTGTTTAGTGATGATAATTCCGCAAGGATAATTGCATTAATGGGAAGTGGGAGACAACGTGGGGCCAGTGAATACTGTGCATGTGTGTGTAAATATCCGCAGACATGTGTCTGGTGTTTAAAGACAGCCGCGTGTAAATGGCTCTTGCATGTGTGCACCTTCATAACGAATGCCCAGGCCCTGGATGGTAAAGTGCCATTCAAAAGTGACTTGTGACAACCAGGGAGAAATCCTTTAGTGAAAGGAAACAGGAACAAGGGCGTTTCAAGCCTGGCTGTGAAGAGCGCCGTTTGATTTGGGGGCACAAAGGGTTGAAAAGACATCAAAGCATCTCCAGGCTGAAAAGCTCTCTCCAAAAGAAGACCTTCCACTCACTCTGGATTTTAGCACACAAAACAAACTAGCAGGAACCCTCACGTGACTGGAGGAGAGGAGGTGATGGAGGGATGGGTAGGGCTGCAGGAGAGTCCCCAGGGCTCCAGCTTCCCCTTGGTCAACTCCTGGGGCTGTGGGACCCAAACGGGCTTCTGATCTGTGGAAAGGGCCACACTGGAAGCTTCCCCGCTAGAACTGTGAGGAGACGTGGTTTACAACGAGCCCTTGCCTACCTGGTCAGTCAGCCATTTCTCCCTCTGCGCAGCGGGTCTCTCTATCCCCAGGCTCAGCCTTCTCCCAAACAGAGCATGGACAATGGCCATGCCCTTTGCAGCTAAGAATTCCAGGATGAGACTCTGTCCAGTTTTCTTGTTCACAGCTCTAAAGGAGTCTGTGTTTGCCCAGCAACTGGGCCCAGAGCCAGCCCCTCTTACAGACTCTTTCCCTGTTTAGTTGCACGGATTCTTTCCATTTGGTCTTTACGCTGAGGCTTCAAGTTAACATGGAACCCTCTTTAAATGTACAATTGAGCAGCATTTAGTGGTTTCACGGAGCTTTGGACACAACACTCTGTGATATTCTGGTGTAGCTGCATTACCCCAGGAGGGAGCATGCCCGTTCAGCCATCAAGCGTGCAGGCAGCTCTTGGTCCTATGGCTTTTCCTTTTCTGGCTCAGCACAGAAGGAAAATCAGTATGTGGTTTTCTGTCTGACTTCGTTCGCTCAGCACAATGTGTCAAGCGTCATCCATATTGGAGTGCAGATCGGCCTGCGTTCTTTTTATGGCTGAGTAATATTAAATCGTATGGGCTGACTGCAGTTTTAGTATTCATTCATCCATTTACGGGCCCTGGATTGCTTCCACCTTTTGGCTGCTGTGAATAGCACTACTTAGAATACATGCATTTGTGAATGCTAGTCTTGCTTTTCGGTTCTTTTAGATAAATGTCCGGAAGTGGGTTGGCAATCACATGCAAGCCTAACTTCCGGAGGACTCTGAGCAGGTTTGGGGTTCTTGCTCTACCCGGACATTTGCTGACACTTTCTCTGTCCTCTTCTCCCGTCTTGGTTCTAGCACGTACTCTGAAAGCTTTTCTCATCGCCGGAGAGTGGGGTGTGGAGAAAGAGGCACCAAGATTCACGTATAAAAGAAAACATTGGCAGAAAGATCGGGAACCCCTCTGGCTGTGAACTCCATGTGAACACAGTAGCCAAAGCGTGACTGCAGAAGCATGTCAGCCTCAGAAGCCCATCCTCCCACAGCCTCTGCAGGCCCCAAGGGTCCCATCTCTATGCTTCCTCTGAAGACCACATCTACTTGACTCCTGGGTAGAGCAGGCCTCAGCCTCTTTGTTTAGAAGTTTTTTCAACTCTAACAGGAAATAGACAGGTGAAGGTGGCTGCCCTGTCTGCAAGTGGGAGGGATGAGAGCCCTACACCTACCCAACCCAACACCCTGAATAAGGATGCTTGTGCTGTGTGAGCCCAGCAGCTGCCTGTGCCTGTGGGTGTGTAACCGTCAGCCCTGCTCACCTCTCCCTCTCCTACAGCTAAGGTTCTGCCTCTGCCCACTGGATGTCTGGCTCTGCCTAGTGACAAGCAGAAAAACAACGTTTTCCAGGAGGAAAAAAATGAGATATTAAAAAAAGCATATTAACAATTTGCAAATTATCATGAGAAAAAATATCCTATTAAGAAAAATATGACAAGCATACACTCGTGGAAGAAAAAAAAAACAACACCCAGGAGAAGAATGAACTGTATCTTGTTGAAATTACAGTATTGTCCTGTCCAAACTAATAGGATCTGGTGTCCCCAACCATCTGCTGGAGGTATCATTTGTCAAGTCCATTATCCCACAGACTACAGCTAGTCACTTCTCAAACACGGCCACATTTATGAAAGACAGTTCTAGTCATTTGCAAGATAATGGCCGTTCTAATCTCAAGGCTTCACGAGGAACCTGTTTCTCAGTGCGCCACAATGGAGCTCTGCCGCAGGAGCAGCGCCAGACAGGCTGCAAGTGTCCACAGAGAGAGGTGGGCAGTTCCATGGTGGACTCTATTACCTCCTGCCTTCCCTCCCTCAGCCCTGGAGAACCGGGGGTCCATCTGAGTGCCCGATTCTCAATGCAAGGGTGGGGGTGAGCAAGAAAAGAAAGGAGAGCGTGAAGGGGGAAGACTGGAAAAGAGGGAGATGGATAGGGATAAAGGCGGGGCGCGGGGAGAAGGCCTTACAGTTTTATTCCGTTGCTGCGATCAACACCATGAAGAAAACAACTTGGGGTGGGGGAGTCCTGTCCCATCACTGAGGGAAGTCGAGGCAGGAACTCAGGCAGAAACTTGAAACAGAAACCTCGAAGGACTACATAGAGCTTACATGCTCCCTAGGCTGGGGCTCACTAGCCAAGCACCTCCTCCTCCTCGCCACTCGCAGTGGCTGGGCTCTCTCACATCAGGCAGCAGTCAAGATAGCCTCTCACAGACATGGCTACAGGCCGATCTGATCGTGGCAGTCCCTCAATTCAGATGAGTCTAGGCTATATGAAATCGACAGTTGAAGCCAACCAGGACAGAAGGACAGAAGAAGCTGCGGGGAGCAGAGGAGAGGGAGGGAGGAGGATAAGTAGAAGAGAGAGAGAGAAGAACAGAAGAGAAACCTAAGCCCTCACTGAGAGGAAGGCACAGGAGACAAGGAAAGGAAGTTGAACCATGGGGCCCTACTGGGCAGGCAGCTCCCCCAGAAACCCCCTGCAAAACAATAAGACCCTGAGAGAGACCCAGCCCACCGCTGCCAAGCCATGCTGCCTAGGCTTGCTATGGCAAGCCTGCAGCCCTAAACATCCTAAACAGGAGCCACCAGGGCACAGTGTGAGGGAGGAAAAGCAGATCTTGGGCCCAGGAGGAGCAAAGAAGGTGTGACGGGGCAAGGCAATGCAAAGGTTCCTCCATCTTGTACTCTTGCTGGGGCCAGGCTTAACTAGAATTTGGTCTTCTTGTAAGGAAGCCCTGTGGAAAATTACCACACTCGCTTCTAGGAACCCAACGTCGAGATGCCCCAGCTAACTTAGCTTCTGCTAAACTGCCTGCGTGTGCAAACCTCCCCTCCAGCTAACCACTTATCTTAGCCTCTTGCTTGTGTAAAGCCTCCCCCTGCAGCTGCAGAGCAAAATACCAGGATGTGGGTCTTGCTTTAAAATTGCTTTGTTCTAAATACTCAGAACACCTGAGTATAGTCCCCAGCTGGTTTGAATAAAGACTTTCAACTGGGCTGCATCTGAGTGGTCTTCTCTGGCGGGCTCCCTGTAACGATGAGAACAGAAGTCACAGGGACAGGGACTGCTGAGCCGGGGTATCAGGCCTGTGTGCTCTTTGCACACACTGGGGAATCCTCCTGGAGATGTGAATGCTGCCTCAGGGTCATCTGGAGGAGCCAGCGGAGACCATGACGACTGTGTAGGACACCTGTCACAGCATAGGAAGATCTGTGGAATGAGCGAGCGCACGCACTGTCAGAAGAAAGTGAAGACGAGAGCGGTCGGCCTGGCTTTCTCCAGGAAAGCAACCGAAATGACTCCGCTCCATCTGTCCACCCAGCGGTCTCATCTTTTCTGAATCGTCCTACAGAAGTATCTAACCTGAGCCGTCTTTCCCAGGCTATGAGATGAGCTGGAGAAAGAGGAACCATTCCCATGACGGGAGGAAGAGCCAGGCAGAGGAAGGTCTGGGGAGATAGGCTGTGTGTTTGGCCATGTGGGGGACAAAGGCAGTTCTCTCCCACCCAGTTTCAGAGTGGAGAAGCCAAAGACAGATGCCAGCTGAATACCACGGTGGTGGAGAGCAGCTCTGTCCAGCTGCAGCATCTTTCCCCGGAGCTGCAGAGCCTGGTAGAACAAAGATGATCCTCTTCCCGAGCTGCCCGGAAAGGTCACATCCGGAGTCACGCAGAGCCATGCTTTCCTTTGTTTTGTCTCCTCTGCTAGGCATAGAACCCGGAACTGACACAAATGAGTCATGTGATCTGCCTCCAAGCCCCACTCAGCCCTCTCAGTAAATCTTTGGATGGTCCTTCCTCTCTCCAAACCTTTGTTGCTCCTGGGGGGGGGGTCTATGTTCCCCCCACTAATTCCTTCCAGTCAGCAATCCTTCCCCCATCTCCTCATCTTCCTCTAGCTCAGAGGCTTTCCCCACAGGCCCTCCCCCTCAGCCCTCCCCAGAAGTTTCATCCCCTTGCTACCTAAGCATCTGACCTCTACCTTGGAGCTTTCAGCCCTGAGCACTGGACTTCACCAGTTACCTAGAGCTAAGTAACAAATGACTCCAGACTTCACTTCTGCCACAGAGACTGACTCACAGACCTGGGGGAGGGCTGGGCATGGCTGCTGCTCCTCTCCAGAAGGCCTTCAAACCGCTAAGGAACCTCTGTTCTCTATCAGGTTCCTTTGGTAGAGTGGAGTTAGGGTAGCCATCGTTACAGAACAAGAGAGCAGTGGTCTCAACGACTTCATTTTCAAAGTTCTGCTTGCCAAGAAACTTTGAACTTGACCTTGGCCCTGCTGAATCCTGGCTGCGAAGCAGGATGGAGGGCTCCTCCTGTGGTCCCTTCCGTGGTACCTAGCATGAGATGGGCATTCTATAGGCACTCAGTAAATGAACTGAACACTGCTTGTGTTGGCGAGATTTCAGCCCCTCTGACAAGCGTCTTCTGGAATTAGCCTGTGGAAAGAAAGATGTGCTTGATTTTGGCTTTCAGTTTCAGAGGTCGCAAGGGCTGATCCGCCGGTCCCGTTGCTTTGGGCCCGTGGCATACATCTTTGAGGGGATATGTGGCAAACTTCTTACTTCATGGCCAGGAAGGGAAAGAGGAGAAGACAGGTCCTCAATTCTCTTTGAGGCTTTAAGGCTTCACCATGGGCTCCACTGTGAGAATGAGCACTAGGTTTTAAGTTTTAATTGCTATGTCCAAGAGATCCATGAAACAAAAATGCCTCTGATCTGCAAGCCCCTTGCCCAAGGGCGGAGAGTTCCTGAAATGCTGGAGGCTGTGTTTATGGGAGATAACAAGCCACATGCTTTTCCTTCCCCTAAACAACTGTGTTTGACCCATCCACACCAGATGTGCTTGATCACGTGTGGGTGGGAGGTGCAGGAAGCAAGTGGATCAGGTTGTACGCTTGCCCCTGATTGGATGCAGGCCAGAGGTACTCGGGCAAGAAGTACGTCAGGATGTATGTTAGCCCCTGTTTGGACCTGGTGGGAAATACGTAGCCTGATGGGTTTGCCTTTCTAAGCCTCTGCAAAATGTGACTTGTTGCCATTTTTTGAGAACCTTGGAATGGGCCTGGCCAGTATTGGCTCGAAAATTGTGGTAGCAGACTTGTTCTCGAATGATAGGATTAACACCACCTCTTAAAAGGTCTGTCATCTTTAATGTTACCACTCTAGGTACCACGCCTTTAGCACACGAGCCTTTCGGGCCTGTGTACAACCAAACTCCAAACTCCAGCACCGCAGTTCTGGGGTTAGGATTCTGCAAGAGCAACCGAAGGTGAGGTTCCCAGGTACCACAGATGGATGATTTCAAAGATGCTGGGTGATTCCTGTCCCTTCTGCTGCCTGTTGCCCTCTGCGCGCGTGCGCGCGCGCGCGCGCACACACACACACACACACACACACACACACACACACACACACACACACACACACGCCCATCAAGTGTCCAGAAAGCAGCTTTCAGACATTGTTTACGACTCAAGGTCATGTATTATACTCTCCTTTGAGCCATAATTACCCAACACAGAGAGAGCTACACAAAGACAATGCCTGTGGCGTGCACCCTTTTACAAAGCTGCCAAGGGAGACAAAAGCCACCCTGGCCTCCAAGAACCCATCCCCTCTTCTCTGTAAACAGCCCCCTTATTCATCCTCACGCTGACTGCCGCTCCCCTCTCTGCCACAACCTCGTCACAGACTGCCTACTTAACATAAGCCCCAAAGGGAATTGGTGTAACAAGGCAACGCATTTCCCATCAGACAGTAACAGAGCAATTGTTTTTATTCCTATTTTTACAATTCAAAACAAAAATCAGAGGCTGTTTTTCAGTCAGAAAATCCTGAAGCTGGCCCTCTGCATCAGTAATGGAACTCCCAGAGCCACCGACCGAGGGGCGGGTGGGGGGAGGGCTCGCCAAGCATGCATCCTGACATTCAAAGAGAAACAAATAAATGCTGAGCTGTATGGCCCCCTGGATCCACACTGATCACCCCCAAAATGGAGGCCCTTCTGCTCAGGTTGCCTACAATTGACAAGGACCTGTCCCTTATCCTCAGAGATCATTGTTAAGGAGCCAGAACCAGATGTGTTGGGGAAACAGCAAGAAGCGGCTCTGGGAAAAGACAGGCTTTCCTGGGGGCAGCCCACACCTGACCACACGGGCACTTGTAAACATGCATGCATATGAACTCCCAGCCCCTCCCCACTCTGCCCTTTGCCCTCATCTGTGAGGGTCCCCATCCACCTAAGGCTCTGGCACACTTTAGCAGACACCAAAGCAAGCCGTGCTATGCCGCCTTGCTAAGCAAGGATGTAGTAGGTCCGGGCTCTGTCATGCATTTAAAACTTGTCGGGTGTGTGTGTGTTGTTTTATTCTTTTTAAATTTCTCTGTGTGGAGGGGACACATGCAGACTAAAGTATACATGTGGAGACCAGAAGATGGTTTGTGGGAGTCAGTTCTCTCCTTCCGCCACGGTGGCCCTCAGGATTGACCTCAGGTCGTCAGGCTTGTCAGCGATACCTTTGCTGGATCCTGCACAGAGAGACACTCAGCTGTCTCTGTCTCGAGCGGTCTCCCATGCTGCCACGCTGGGACCACTTTCCAGAGCCTTTCAGCAATGCTCCTGTAATAACGCCATCAACTCACTGGTTCACTAAGCAAGCCTGGACTCTACCTGTCTCTTTGGCCCATCGTTTATCTCTTGTCCAGGGTGAATATATTTGCTCAGGTCTCCCAGGAAAGGTCACACAATCAGGGTGCTTTGTGAAAACACCTAGAACACTGTCTCCTCCCAGACGGCAATGCTCTGAAGACAGCACGCTGGCTGGTGACACCCAGACCCTGGGATTCTTGACCCAGTTCTGTCAGGGGGAAGAGAAGAAAGAGGCCCCAGTTTCCGCTGCTGACCTGTAAATACTCCCAGGCCCCATCCCCACCCATTCCTGTCCCCATAAACTCTATTTATTGCTCGTCTGCTCACTTTTATATGGAGTTTATTGAGTACCTCCATGTTGGAAAAACGGAGCTGTTTAATAGCTGCAGTGATAAAAAGAAGAAAAAAATGACTTCCGATTGCCCAGCTGTTGGAAGGAAATTAGGATAGTTACGTTTCTCCCGCTAAACCCTCAGCCTCTGGCACCTGCAGGCCTGCTCCTCCAGTACGGATCTGTTCAGCCTCCAATCCACTCCAGGGTTGCTGATTGACTAGGACAGAGGTGGCTTAAGAAGAAGGTTTGGGGGTGGAAGAGGTGATTCTGCAGTTAAGAGCACTGGCTGTTCTTTCAGAGGACCCAAGTTTGGTTCCCAGTATCCAAGTATCCCAGCATGGAAGCTTGCAACCATCTGTACTCCAGTTCTAAGAGATCTAACACCATCTGCTGGTTTCTAAGTGCTTTCTCTCTTATCTCTCTCTGAACACACACACACACACACACACACACACACACACACAGAGAGAGAGAGAGAGAGAGAGAGAGAGAGAGAGAGAGAGAGAGAGAGAGATTCTTATAAAAGCAACCACCCTGTGAGGACATTTGACCAGAAACAAGGGGAAGAAACTCCATTCAAAAAGTTAGAGTCATCGTCAGAGAGCAAATTCCTGGAAGACTCAGTGTCCCTTCTCCTAGCTCACCTCAGGCTGTACACAATCCTGCATCTTTGGCTGGACCTTCAATCTGTTACCAGGTGTGCTGGAGGAGGATGGAGATGCGGGGCAATGACCACTGGGCAGGGGTGGCAGCCAGTCACGTAACCACTCAGCAACCTCAAAGTTGATTAGGACTTGGTTCCTCTCCACTGCTGTCTCAAAGCCCCCTCCTCCCTTCCAGATAGTTCCAACCATTCCCCAGTCCCTCCTAGCAACCACTCACCACCTCCTGCTTTCTGGGAGCAAGAAGCCTCTTAAATCTACAGATGTTCAAGCATCAATCACCAAGGCAGGAAGTGAGCAAGCTCTCAAGTGCTCCCAGAACCTGCTTGATTTTCCTCTAGACTCTGAAGCTCCATCCGCACCCAGCTGCATCACAGCGCCCCTCACTAAACAGCTACTGCCCCCACATGAGCTTCTACAGGGCACAGGCCTCTAGTGCCAAAACCCACTGTTTGCCTCAACGGGGTCTCCCACACTTCTACATGGGCACACCTCCCCAAAGAGGTACACAATCACAACAAAACTTGGGTGACCAGATTCTCAGAATCTGAATCCATTCTAAACATGTCCTTTCCTTTGTCCTACCTGAGCTCTGAATGCCCACTGCCCGCTGGACTCTGCCCTCACGGAGGCTGTTGGGAGTGGTGCTTGCCAGCTGGGAACCGCACAGGCTTCACAGAGGCATTGAAGCTAAATTTGAGCACAGAGCAGGTGACAGGGCAACCCGGGTAGAGGGCATTTTGACCCCTAAAGACATAATGGCACTCAAGAAAAGAGACTCCTGTGGAGATCCCAAATCAGGCTTATTACATAACGGGGTGAGGAAAGCCATGTGTTCTGTGCCCGGCAGGGTGGGCATTGTGCTGAGCCTTGAAGGAGCTCCGGCATGAAGGAACACAGAGATCATAAGCCGGAGCCGAGCACGGAGCTGGTGCCGAGCACGGAGCCGGTGCCGAGCATGGAGCTGGTACCGAGCCTGGAGGGGGAAAGAAGCCCTGAGTGCGGCTGCAGCTGGCCCCAGATTCATATCTCCCGGTAGCAGAGAAGACTCAAACCCAAGCCAGACCCTGTCCCAGGTTCTTCTTCCTTCCTA
>PVIU01008099.1:69294-86231 GCA_004026605.1 Ondatra zibethicus
GGGGGGGGGGGGAGAAAGAGGGGGAAGATGAAGAAAGGAAGGAAAGCGGAAGCAAAGGCGGGCATGAGCCTCACACACAGGGACGCAGCTTCTAAACACCAGAAGTTTAGACTCGATTTCTCGGTCTTGGCTTTGAGGAAACAACCTAGCAAAATCCCTCTGATGAAGGGACTGGAAACATACGTCCATCCGACTGAGGACAAAATTCTTGCCAGTGAGAGGTCTGGCTTAGGCAGCCACTCTTCCGAAGCAGAGGAAGTGCAGAGCAGGAGTTGCTGGAAGGTTTAGCCTCCAGCTGCAAAGAAAATGGTTCTCTTCCTCCCGCCGTACCTTGCTCGTAATCAACATTAAATCCTGAAAATGAGATCCAAAATGGAACCAAGGCCGACACGGACACATCCAGTTGGAAGCCAGCCGGCTCTAAGCCGTGGCATATCCTGTTAAAATCTTTCACTCCATCCCAGAGCCCACCAAGAGGCTGCCTGCTTCCTAAACCCCTCAGTGGGCAGCGGAGATACCAGACATGTTTGTCTGCTGCTCGGGAAGAAGAAGCAGCCAGAGCAGGCTGGACGCAGGCGCTGTTTGCAGAGACAGGGAGTTCCTAGATGATTTACCAGCTCACCACCCTGCTAGTGAGACCCTGGGCCCCTGCACTCTGGCTGTGCCCACTGCAGTCAGATAGCTCCATCTGTTAGCCCAGGCTGTCCCCCAGCCAACCAAGTACCCCACCCACCTCCAAGTACCCCACACAGTAAGGTAGTCCCAGGGCTACCAATCCAGGGCCAACAACCACCGAGCCTTTTAGTTACTCATGTTGCTCAACCACCCGACGGGTGCTGAGTGTAGACTGAGCACGCTCTCTGAGTGTTCCAGCCTCTGTGTACGTTCAGGCCCTGCTTTCTGAATGTGCCCTCTGACTAAACTCTCTGAGTGTTGCTCAGCAGCTATTGGCTCAGTGTGAAGAGTGCGACCAACAGGAAGAGGAAGGTCATGACCTTCAGGAAGTAGAAGATCATAGCCTTTCGGATGAAGAAAGGCACGACCTTCAGGACTGTATGCAGTGTCCAGAAATCATCTGCTTGCTAAAGACAAAGCTGCAGGCAGCCCCAGCCCCAGCTGGAAGAGTCCCACACACTCCGAGGTACACTGAATGCCAGCTCCTCTTTAACCAAGTCAGGGACTTTGATGGTACTCTGGATTATCCAGGTGGACAGCCAGTCCCAGCATCCTTATACAAGGACCACTCGAGACACCCAGGCGAAGGCGAGCGAACAGGCCAGGTACAGACAGATGGAATGATGGGGCAAGGAGCCGAAGACTGCCTGCAGCCACCAGGACCTGGCAGGAGTAGGAAGAGCATCTCCCCAGAGCCTACAGGAGGAGCAATCCTGCTGCACTGTAGCGGCCTCTGGAGTCTTAGAACAGTGGCTTTCTACAGTTGTCGTCCTTGCCTGCAGCCTCAGGCTACAACTGCAGGGACCCTGCTCCACAGCACTCCAGTGAAGGATCCTTCTGTGGTCTCTGCTCTTACTTCTCAGTCTGTTCCAGTGGCTTGGGCCAGGTGACCAGGTGGCCGGGCTTCCCTCTCCAGGTAGCTGCACCTGAACCTTCACCTGGTTTATGAGACCGCATGAGCTGACTACAGTCACAACAAGCAAGAGCCATTGGGGGCCACATCAGACAGAGGTCTGATCTCCAAAATTTACAAAGAACTCAAGAAATTGATCATCAAAAGAGCAAATAATCCAATAAAATAATAGGGTATAAACCTAAACAGAGAACTCTCAACAGAGAAATCTAAAATGGCAGAAAGACACTTAAGGAAATGTTCAACATCCTTAGTCTTCAGAGAAATGCAAATCAAAACAACTCTGAGATTCCATCTTACACCTGTAAGAATGGCCAAGATCAAAAACACTGATGACAACTTATGCTGGAAAGGTTGTAGGAAAGGGGAACACTTCTGCATTGCTGGTGGGAATGCAAGCTGGTACAGCCCCTTTGGATGTCAGTGTGGCAATTTCTCAGAAAATTAGGAAACAACCTTCCTCAAGACCCAGTAATACCACTTTAGGGTATATATCCAAAGGATGCTCAATCGTGCCACAAGGACATGTGCTCAACTATGTTCATAGCAGCTTTGTTTGTCATAGCCAGAACCTGGAAACAAAATAAATGCCCCTCAATAGAAGAATGGATAAGGAAAATGTGATACATTTACACAATGGAGTACTACACAGCAGAAAAAAATAACATCTTGAATTTGCAGGAAAATGGGTGGAGCTAGAAAACATCATTTTGAGTGAGGTAACCCAGACACAGAAAGACAATTATCACATGTACTCACTCATAAGTGGTTTTTAAACATAAAGCAAAGAAAACCAGCCTACAAACCACAATTCCAGAGAGCTTAGACAACAATGAGGACACTAAAAAAGAATCATTGAGGGCAGCAGGACAGGGGAGGTAGGGGCAGGACCCCAAATCTCCCAACATGGACTGAGCTATGAGCGGCAGGAGTGGAGTCACCAATCCCTACGCAGGGCGCCTGTCACTGCTAACCGGACAGCCTGTGACTGGGTGTGGACCCTGACTCTCAGCCCAGGGTGCAGTGGGAAACACCCTTCCTCTCCCTTGCTTTGCTGAGATATAGTGCTATGAAAATTGCATGTGATGTGGTCCCTGCCTGTGACCCAGCACTTGGAGGTAGAAGCACAAGCCCAGCAGACTTAAGCCCTGTCCGGCTAGAGAGAAACCTGACTCAGCCAAACAGTGGTAGGTGTAACTGGGTGGTGGAATCCTTACTCGCCATGCAACGGCCCTAGGCTTGTTCCCTAAGCACTGCAAAAAAGGGAGGTAGGGTTGCACACCACGTATACATCCTGAGGATTCTACAGACAGGCGTGCACTCCATGACATGGGCTGCCTGTCGTCACAGACATTCCCAGGCAGTGCTTGGGTGCTGAAGAACCTTAGGGTGGGAGGCTGCAAAGAAAACTGGGTGGGTTCAGGCACTTTTGGGGGGTGAACAGTGAAACAGGAATCCTTGCCCCTACCCTCTTAGCTTTTCTTCATCTGTTGAGGTTGACACAAAAGACTCTATTTTGATTCAGACAACTTTTACAACCCTACTATCACATCCAGGGGAACGCAACCATCACCTCCAAACTTGTGTAGGGGCTGCATGTCTTGTAAGACCACCTGCCCCAGAAGGCCTGTTCTTGCTGCTCTGATGCTCACCAGCAGCAGGGCTCACACACCTGCTCCACACACATCTGCTCTGTCTGGCTTTCTGCAGACAGACGCCTATTGCAGTGACTCAGATCCACCCATGATCTCATTCTTCCGAGAGCAGGGGGCTGCTGGGCTGCCTTCCTCTTCTACCTGCACTGTGTGTGTTTGAAGACGCCACCAGTTTCCTCCGTTCAGACTTTCCCTGTGGCCCTGATTTCAACCCTACAGAGACATCTGAAAGAGCCATGGCAGGTCTCCCACAGGCCTTCCAGGGGACGCTTCTGTTGCTTGTGTTGTTACCACAAGCTTTCCTGAGCATGCCACCCCCTCCACCAATGGTCAGCCAGGAGCCATGGCTGTAGCACAATAAGAATCCAGGACTCCGCCAGGCAGTGGTGGCACATGCTTTTAATTCCAGCACTGGGAAAGCAGAGGTAGGCAGAACTCTGTGAGTTCAAGGCCAGCCTGGTCTACGAAGCAAGTTCCAGGGCAGGCTCCAAAGCTACAAAGAGAAACCCTGTCTCAAAAATGAATAAAGAAATAAAAATAAAAATGAAAAAAATCCAGGACACCTAACACCTAACACCCTGTCCCATCCCTTTAAAGCTGGTCACAGCACACCCTCTCTGAGTTCTGTATCCTTTCTCCCCTAAGCCTGAGACGTGTCCCAGATCTTCACAGCACCCTGGATCCCCATCTTTTCAGTTCCTCCCCCTGAAGCTCCCCCTGTGTGGTTTTCTTTCTTGACCTCACTTTAGCTAGTCTGGCACAGTTCCTCGACAGCTGCCCTGGGTCCAGGTGTCTCTGCAGTTTCTGACACCGGTCCAGCACGCCCTGACTTACCCAGGCTGCCTGAGATGTGTCTGTCAGTCCTCCTCATGGTCCTCATCAAGCATGCGATGCCCCATTCTGGGCCAAGCATGGTTCTCCTGCTCAAGGTTGCACCATGTCTTTCTCTATACAGTAATATTTAGATTTCATAATTGTAAATAATTTGTGAGAACGGCTCCGATTTTCTACCCACACTCTGACTGAAGCCAAGCTCTGCCTCTGACTACAGGGTTCTGGTGACTTCCTGCCTGTGAGAGCTGGATTCTGATTCCGAGTGTGCCCTCTCCCCACTCTATTCACGCACATATCTGTCAGCGTGGACCCCTAGGTTTTATTCTGTCCATTGAGCTCTATCACCCATGCCTATTGTACTTTGGTACCCAAATCATACTTGTCCCAGATTTAACAACCCTGCTCCCAACTGTGTTCTCACCCTCACGGTGGGTGTCAGCATTTTCTCTACTTGTCTTTCCCTCTTCCAGAGGCTGCAGATTCCACTTGCTGCCCCACTCTCCACTCCCCCCACCCCAAGCCTTCAGCTCAACACACATTCTGAGAGGTGCAGGGCTGGCCGTATGATGCGGAGCCTTGAGCAGTCCCGGGTACTGACTGCCTTGCTCAGCTCCGTAGCTCGCCTGTGATGAGCCCACCCTTTGAAGCCATGCTTACTGGTTTTCATGCGGCTAAGGCAAGGGTGACTCTATGGCTCCACACTCCTGCCTTAGTATCAGGAAGATGTTGAAAATGGTTCATGGGCCAGGAAGCCCTCCCCAGGCTTGGGGCTCTGTGAAAATGCTCAGAGCTCAGAAAAATAGGGTGTTATGAAAATCAATGCCTCCCACAGTGTGCACTGCCTTTGCTTTTGGCACCCAATTGTCCACTGCTAATGGCCTGACAGGACCAGAAAGCCAAATGGCCTGGCAGCTGGACCTGACCTCCGCTTCCTCTCTGTCTCCAAGACAAAGGACTAGTTATGAGCCTCCAAAGGTGGGCATAGGGGGTAAGGCGAAATATCGCACACTTGACTCTTTCCTCCCGTCTCCTCATCACCATCTACCAGCTGAGGGTCTCAGCACAATCCCAGGCAGTTCGGAACTGGGAACAGTGAGTTACATAACGCAATATTAAGGCTGTAAATCTTCCTGGTAGCAGAACCCATAAACCCTGGCTTTTATTATCCACTTACCGCACAGACCCTGGCTGTTCCTTCACCGCAGCACAATTATCCCACAATTACTGTTAGATTGTTAAGTAAATAGCGTGCCAGAAGCGGCAATTCCCGGGCTCATAAATATATAAACAAACACCAGAGCGAGGCCCCAGAGCTATGGGAAGGAGGCAGGATAGGGTGCTGGAATGTGTGACATTCGCCTTCTGCAGATGGGCCCTTGGCAGTCACCCTCACAACCCCGCAGGGCCCACGAAACTATGGGCTGCAGGACAGAGGATTCAATACAGGCCAGCTGCGCAGTCACGGCACGTGGGCACTTCCCCAGGGCAAGGTAGCTGGAGAGGAAGGCACATGGTTCCTGGGCCTCATCACACCTCCCGTTAGTGTCTGGGGCCATGTATGACCAAGAAGCACAGGTGTAGCGTGAGAAGAAAGACGCATACTCTCCTGGATCTTTTTAAAATGAAAATGTTCTCATTGTCTTTCCCCCTAACAAATTCTAAACCAGGAGTTCCAAGTCCCTTCTCGGGAAAGGGGTGAAGGCACCGCCACCCAGACACATTGCGGGATTCCTACAGAGTGTCTGCAGAAATGGGAAGCAGGGACCGGGGTGGGAGAGTAGGCCAGATGATTCTGGGTCTGGCAGGAGATGGGGAACAGACAGAAGCGCTTTCATACTCTACTAGGAAAGCACATTTGTACTCTGTCTTGTAGAGAGGAACCTGAGTGTACACGTCACTAATAGCAGCTCAGCAGGTGCACACTGCTAATACCTTTGCTTGTCCTGAGTTAGTGTTTCAGCCCAGGTAGCAGCTGGGGGCCCCTGCAGACACTAACTAGTCTCCACATTCCAAGAGCTGCCTGAGTCCAGAAGGATGAAGGGAGAGGGACCCTCATAAGGGTGGCAGCAACATCACCTTCCCTGAACTGTGGTTGACAAGCTTAGACCACCTGACCAGAGGGGCAGGGCCCAGCTCCACGGTGACTGACTGCCTTTGTTCCCTCCCTCGGAGCAGTTTTTCTGCTGCCTTCTCAGACCCTTGCCCCTCTGCGTAAAGTGTAGCTTAAAGATTCCGTGGCTCTCCGTGCACTGACATCTGTGGTTACAAACAGGGTGATCCTCTGATGTTTTAGTCCATGTTATGTGGAATTCTAGGACACGTGAAACAAAACTCTGAGTTAAATGTTTGGGCAACCACTTCCCCAGGATCAGGAAAGAGTATCTGGGGTTGCTGTCCACATTCTGGATATTTCTTTTTTCTTTTTCTGATGTATTTACTCTTGAGAATTCCGCACAGCAGTACTACGTCTTCATTGTTTCCACCTCCTTCCCCCAACACCTCTTGCCCCACACTCCCTCTCAAGTTCAAGACTTCAGCTTCTTTAACTAGTATTGTTACACATATAGACATATATGCATATATATGTTGCTACATATTGTTACACACATGTATAGGTGTATATATGTGTGCAACAATAACTACTATTGTTACATGTTGTTACAATATATTGTTACATATTGTTACGAATGTTATCATATATACATATAACATATATAAAACCTACTGAATCCATTAAGTGTTGTTCATGTGTACCCGTGCTTAGAGCTGACAACTGGGATTGGACAACCCATCGGGAGTTTGTCCCTGAAGAAAACTGATTCTCCTGCTCAGCAGCCACGGATCACCTGCATCTCTCCATCTAGGGGTGGGACCTTGTGGAATTTGCCTCTTCTTATTACAATGATGGACAGCTGCTCAAAATGCAGAGAACAAGGGAGCATGGGGTACCCAGCCCCAACTGCTGCATCTACAACACAACCCCAGCTGAACTTAAGGCTCAGGGGAAATCTCAGCAGAGGGGTGGGAACAGTAGAAGTCAGAGGACCAACTGCTCCAGCTAGCTAGCGTCTTCTAGATATGACAAAAGCCTGCAACCAGGAAATCTCACTTTACACCTTGATGAGTGTCTTCGTCAGTGTTCCATTGCTGTGAAGAGTAACTATGACCATGACAAACCTTACAAAAGAAAGTGTTTAATTGAGGCTTGCTTACAATTTCAGAGGTTTAGCCCATTGTCCCCATGGTGGAGAACATGGTGGCATGTAGGGAGACAAGGGAACTGAACGTTCAACAGCTAGATCTGAAGAGAGAAGTAGCTGGGAGTTCTACATTCTGATCTGCAGGCAGCAGGAAGAGAGAGATTCTGGGCTTGGCATGAGTTTCTTGACATCTCAAAGCCCACCCTCAGTGACACACTTCCTCCAACAAGGCCACACCTCCTAATCCGTTCAAACAATGCTACTCCCCCATGATCAAGTGTTCAAATCTATGAGCCTGCAGGGGTCATTCTCTTCAAACCACCACAGGGGGGATTCAGGCTACACTGCTCAAAGAGCTCTGAGCTTTAAAGAAGTCAAAGTATATTCTCAGTATTTATCCACTATGGGGTGAGTACTTGGTAAAAGCATTCTCTCATCCCACGGGTTCTCTCCTCTATATTTCTCATTGCTCTTGTGGACAGAAGTGTCTCAATTTTAAACAACCCCGTCTATTTATTCTTGTTTTTAGCTCCTGAGCCATCGGGGTTCTTTGCAGAGGACTTTGCCTAGGCACAGACCTCGAAGTGTTTTAGGTCTCATGTTGAAATCATTTTGAGTTGATTTGTGTGTGTGTGTGAGAGAGAGAGAGAGAGAGAATTTTAGTCTCCTGCATGTGGATGGCCAGTTTTCTCAGCACCGTGTTTGATAGTCATAACAACCTAATTATTGAACCAATCTAGATGCACATACATAATGGAACATTATTCAGCCATAAAGAAGAAGATGACATCATTAGCAGCAGGGAAGAAATGGTTGAAACTGGAGATCACTGCTATGTGAAATAAGCCAGACTCAGAAAGAGAAATATTACATGTTTTCTGTCATATGTAGGAGCTAGAGAACAAAACGGGAGAGGAGCACTAAAGTAAACATGAAAGTACTAAGATGTAGAAGAAGGGGCTGGAGAGATGGCTCAGAGGTTAAGAGCACTGCCTGCTCTTCCAGAGGTCCTGAGTTCGATTCCCAGCAACCACATGGTGGCTCACAACCATCTGTAATGAGATCTGGCGCCCTCTTCTGGCATGCGGGCATACATAGAGGCAGAATGTTGTATACATAATAAATAAATAAATCTTAAAAAAAAAGATGTAGAAGAATAGACAGGGGGCTAATAAAGAATATTAGAAAGCAGATACGACCTACGTGCATCAGAGTCACACACGGATCTATCACAAGAACACCCTGCTGGGTACAGTCAGGACAGCACCAGTTTAAAAAGAACAACTCATGTGGACAATGGGACAGAGACCCAGTGGCCCCATCACCAGACCCATGGCCAAAAGGCGATGAGCGTCCAGGCCCACACCAAAGCACAGTCTATGGTTTCTGTGGTGATGCTGACTCTTACAAGTCAGGTGCCCCATGTTGTCTGTGCTCACACTGGGATGGGATGGGGCACAGGGCGTGAAGGGCGTTGCACAGACCTGGAGGGTGCTCCAGAGAAACGCCATTTGGAATCCAGGCTTCAAAGAGATCTACTGAAATGATCCCAGGTGTGATGCAGGCAGTCATGGCTCACTGTATGTTTACACTTTCTAAGAAAATATTGAGGGTGCAAACATGATAAGAGTCTCATTCATGCTGAAAGGTTGTCACCGGGAGCCCTAAAGGACCAAGCCACACAGGTTGGGATTGGGCAGCAAATAAGTAGCCTGTTCAAAGGAAAACCTCAGGGTCCTAGTGACCACTGGGACAAAGCTGCAGTATCCCATGGTCCTTAGCTCCTTCTCTCCCCATTTTCTTAAAAATAAAAAGGTTGATACAGAAGAAAGCAATCAATATAAAACATGCATTACGTGTTCTGAGGATAGCGACACCCCCCCCCCGGCCAGTTGTCCACATCCTGATCCCCAGAACAAACCAGTTGCCACAGCAAAGGGGACTCGGGTTGCAGATAAAGATCACTCAGCTGATCTGGAAGCTGTAGAAGTGTCTGGCATCTCGGAGACTGGCCGTGAGATGCCAGAGGAAGGCAAATGAGTTAGAATCGGACATGGATGTGGGGTTCTGAATATTGAAGAGGATGCCCTAGGCAGGCTGGTGGCCAGAGATGCAAGGAAATGATCTTCCCAGGGGCCCCTCCAGAAGAAGCAAGTCCCAACCACAGCCCACTTTAGCCCCCAGGAGGCCCAAATGGACTTCTGAGCCTCAGAACCAAGGTAACAAAACAACCTTGTCTGAAGCGATGGCACTGGCTACAGTGCTTGTGAAAGCAACCATGTGAAACCTAAACACAATTCTGAACCATTGTGGGGAGTGAGCTCGCTGCACTCATCATACAGTGGTGATCACAGCTGGGCTTTTCCAGGAGATGTACTGGCCCCTAGTGTCTTAGACTCAAATCCAGAGCCCCACCCACTGTCTGACAGCAGGCAGAGGGCTGCAGTGGCATCGTGGGCTCTCTCCTGGCACAGGCTCCCTCTGACCCTGTGTTCTTGCTAAGAGATGAGACTGAGCTCCCATTCCAACGTGTTTACAATGAACCCAACAACCAGGAGGGCTCCTAGAGCAGGGGGAGGGAGGGCACTTACCACAGCAGCATCTTCCAGCCGCCACTTCGCCTGTCTGTGCCAGGGTTTAAATTGAAGCTGCGCTTCTTAAAAATTCTATTTGCATTATCTTATCGAGCGATCATTCCCTGGAACATCATAAAACAAACATTAATTAGGTCTCCAATTGTTGCATCCTCCTCCAGGCTCTCAGCCACACAACAGAGCCTTCCATCCTTGGTCTCTGGTCTGAAGACAGTTGGGCCAGAATCAAGCAGTTCTGGCGCAAGCAAGGTCTGTATCCCCCATGAAGGGCACCTCGATGCAGCAGGGAAGGAGATGGTCCAGGATGGTGGGGACAGCCCCAGGTACAGACACACCTGTCAACGAGCAAGATCCAAACCCATCACATGGCCAGAGTGCAAATCACTCTGTTCCCATGTCCATCATAGTCTTACACCCAGACACTGCCCAGCTCCAAATCCCCACCTACTCTGCCAAGCCACAGGATAGCTAGTACTCAGTACCAAAGTCAAAATTCACTACAAGCAACTGAAGCACAATTAATAGAATCTCAGGGATAGAAATTGGGTCTCAACCTGAAGGTCAGAAAAGCAAAACAGCCAGCCACTGGCTCCTACCTCCACCTCAGTCCAAAATGGTGATCCTGCCTCCAGGAATCCCAGATTGAGACTGTGACTGAGAGCTGTCTCCTCCCACTCTCTAGGGCTGGGATTAAATGTGTGCGCCACTGGATTAAAGGCATGCACTGCCAGGTTTCTATGGCAACTGGTGTGGCTACTGGGATTAAAGGTGTGTGTTACTGCCTGGTCTGTAAGGCTGACCAGTGGGGCTGTTTTACTCTCTGATCTTCAGGCAAGCTTTATTTTTTAAAATACAAATGAAATATCACTACAAGGAACAGATGGAGGACTGAGAAGGCTGGGGGTTTGCCTGACCATCTGCTTCCCTGCTTCTTCATCGTTTTGTTTTGTTTTTCGAGACAGGGTTTCTCTGTGTAGTTTTGCAGCCTGTCTCGGAACTAGCTCTTGTAAACCAGGCTGGCCTTGAACTCACGGAGATCCACCTACCTCTGCCTCCCGAGTGCTAGGATTAAAGGCGTGCACCACCACCGCCCGGCCTGCTTCCTCATCTTTAAGCACAACTCAAAACGAACAGCTCAGCCTAATTTTTCCAGTAGTTCAAAGTCATCTGTCAGATTCTCCCTAATAGTTCCTAAGCCCACTATGGCGACTGGAGCCATATCTCCAACATCCCTGGAGTCCTTGAGTCATCACACTATGGCTTTGAGTGAATAATCCAAGTGACTTCAAAGTGGGCCATCTTCAGCACCAGCTTAGGTCACATCTGTGTGGCCCCCAGGCCCATCCTAGAAGGTGCTCGCATGCTTACAGGCAGAGCTGTTCAAGTGCTGAGAGGTGAGAGCATGTGCAGAGCATTTAGGAAGGGAAGGAGACCTGACCCTACCGGCCCTGAGGTCACATGGTACAGGCCTGGAGGCAACACCCATACCCCATCCAGAAGAAAGAATGCAGGGTCCAGGAGGTGCCAAGGCCAGCCACAAGGGTGGGCGACCAGGCTCTGCAGTCCCTATCCCTCACATGTGTGCAGTTGGTGAGGCACCAACTGGTACCTCTAGATGAGTTCCCGAGGCTCCACCCAGGACATTGAACCACAGTTGCCGTGCATGCTTGCCTAGCTCTATCCTGGAATCATTCCTAATGGCTGTATAAAATACCATGAAAGGAAGCAACTTAGGGGAGAAATAAATTCATTCTGGGTTACGGCCCATCATTGTGGGGAAATCAGGGCAGGAGCTTGAAGCAACTGATCACAGTGAACAGAGAGAAATGAGTCCAGGCAGGCCACTTGCTTGCACTCAGGTCCATTTCTCCACTCTACAGTTTAGGACTCCCTGCCTAGGGAATGGTGTCACCAGAAGAGG
Source organism: Ondatra zibethicus (assembly GCA_004026605.1). Classification (NCBI taxonomy): domain Eukaryota; kingdom Metazoa; phylum Chordata; class Mammalia; order Rodentia; family Cricetidae; genus Ondatra; species Ondatra zibethicus. Next base: position 81,087 of record PVIU01008099.1, read on the forward strand.
GCTGGGTCTTCCCGTATCAGTTACCTTAATTAAAACAATCCCCTGTAGAGGTGCCCATACACCAGCCTCCTGTAGATGGTAGAGACTCTCTTCCCAGGGGACTCCAGGCTGTGTCAAGCTGATATTTAAAACTAATTGGAGTAGTATGAGGAGCGGGCCACATTCCCAGCTCCCGACTAGCTTAACCCCCAAAATAACCACACAGAAATTGTATTAATTAAATTACTGCCTGGCCCATTATATCTAGCCTCTTCTTGGCCAACTCTCACATCTTGATCTAACCCATTTCTATTAATCTGTGTTTACCACGAGGTCGTGGCTTACTGGGAAACATTCAGCATGTCTGACTCTGGCGACTCTGTGGCGGCTCTCTCTGCCTGCCTTCTTTCTCCCAGCATTCAGTTCTCTTTTCCCTGCCTGTCTAAGTCCTGCCTTATCAAAAGGCCAAGGCAGTTTTTTTATTCAACCAATGAAAGCAACACAAATACAGAAGGACCTCCTACACAAATTGACATCTTCTCTTTACTTTGAAGTGCAAGGCTTGAGTTCTTTAATAATTCTATTTACAAGACATTTGTGTGGTTTGTGGGGTGCAAGGGGGATCAGTAAGGAGGCTGCTACCATGTCATCTTAGTCTTAACATCAGAGTCTCCTCTCTTGTGTGATGACAGCAGTGACCTACTCTCCCAAGTCACCTGGTATTGAGGATTCTCTTGGGATGAGGGTGTATTTGTCCTGGAACCCAGATAACTCCTAGCAAACAGGGGCAGTGGGTCTCAGGGACAGCTGCCACTGGGTTTAGGGACCAACTTCAAATAGACCTTCATGAAACACATCCAAGGGACATCAGTTCCCCATCCAGCACAAAATGGGAGGGTTCAGAACACTGGTTCTCTGGTTATTTCTAGAAGTAGGACGGTTCTACTAATATCCGTTTTAGTTGCAAGCCAGAATGGGAGTGGGTCTCCTCAAACATGGGGGTGGAGGGGCAGCCTATGAGGAGGGGTGGGTCCCTATGACCTCAGAAGCCCAGGATGGGAGAGGCTGTTCAGAAAGCTGTTTACTGGCCTCCAGGAAGTCATACCAATCTGGAGAATGGGGGAAAGCTCCTAGTGGGTTCTTGGGCAGGAAATAAGCATTCTCCTCAGCTCCTATGGTTTTAGGGATTTCTCCCTGGCTTGAAAAACAATAGACATAAAAGTTCCCTCCTTTCAGCAAGCCACCCTCTCCCCTTCTCTCACACCATCCCCGCGAAACTCCTGCAGCCAACACCCACTCGCCACTGACAGTCACCCCGTAGCTCAGCCCCAGCGGCTGAGTTATTTTCATTTCTTTATATATATTTTTAAGAGAGAGAAGCTGTCGCCAGCAGGGTAATTGTCCTTTCATGCAATCCCATCTCAGACGGAGCCCGGCAGCCCTCACTTCATTAACCGCAAAGACTCTACCTGAGAAATCAATTGCAGCCTAAATTATAAAGACAAAAATCAATCCCATGACACATCCTGCCTCTCTCTGCGCGGGAACATCCAGGAATACCAGGGCAGGCTCCAGAGGCTCCTGCCTGTGCTCAGGAGCTAGAAGTGTGGGCAAACCCAGGGGCCAGAGAGACAGGCCAGGGATTTTGAATATCTATTTAACCAGGCAAGCCAGCCATGCAAGAGGATAGCCATCCACACACTTCAAAGCAATGGCCATTCTCTTGAACATTTTTCAAGCAACTACTGTATGCCAAACCCTAAAATTTGAATTTAATTAAAAATTAAAATAAATGTAAGTTAGTCAAAATAAGCAATCCAGTCTCCTCCCTACGTCTTCAGAGGCTCTTGGAATGGAGAGTAACACACATGTATGAGTGATGAGCTTGGCCTGCATGAGGGTATGAGATGGAGAGAGCATCACACATGGGGATAGTAGAGGGAGTAACTTGAGTTGGGTCTAAAGGCTGAGTAGGAGGTTGCAAGGAAATGGTCCTTCTTGATGTTACTGGAAGAGAGTGGCACAGAGGAATGACTGAGTTGCTCTTTCAGTGATGACTGCCGTGGTTTTTGTAAGATAGATTCTGGCTGAATGGGAAAAGGTCAATTATTTGCAGACAATTTCCTGAGCTCTGCTTTGGGGAAATAAGTGTGCCAAACCAGAAGGAACCACAGCGGTCCCATAACACATCTCTGAGTCGAAGGGAGACTCTCCAGTCCCTGGTGTTCCTGCTGAGCTCCAAGGCTTCTGCAGGAACCCTCCCACAGCAGGTGCAGGGAATGGACCCCCACCCCAGGACTGCTGGCAGCTCTGTGTGGCCACAGATGGGACTCATTGAGAATAGCAAGGTCAGACTGTGTCTGTGATAGCATCAAGACCCCACATCTGACAAACCAGGAGGGGCAGCCATCGACAGGAAAGAAACTAGATCAGGAAAACCAAGTGACTTTTTCAGACCTGGTCACCACAGAGGCAGATGGACATCTTAATAACCAAGAGAGCAGTGGAAGCCACTAGGAGACGTAGGGCAAGAAACAGGATAGTCACCCATTGCTGAGCCTCTACCGTCTCGAGGGACAACTTCCCCATCCCATCCTCAAGCACGGAACTCCCCCATCCTCACACACGGCCAGGAAGAGCCGCCCCACGTTCATCCTGCACCCAGCGGCTCCCCACCCTCCTATTCTCAAGGTGGGCGCCTGCCAAGGGTGACTGTGCTCCAGGCGAGGAAGCACAGAGGGCTGCGACAGCCCCTCTCTGCTCACCCACCGTGAGGGACTTCAGCCACCAAACAGCTCAGCTCAGCCATTCCGCTGTCTGGATGCAGGATCGTGCTGTCCCCAAAGACACTTACGCAGAGGACTTTTATTTGTCAAGTAGCATGTTTAAAAAAAATGGTGATGGGAAGGGAGCAGGCATGTATCGGAGCTTTGCTGGTGATGAGAGGGGAGCAGGCATGTATTGGAGCTTTGCTGCCAAGCCTGATACATGAGTTCAATTCCCAGGTCCCATGAGGTGGAGGAAGAGAACCCTAACTCCCAAAAGTTGCCCTCTGACCTTCCCTTACAAACATCGATGTTTGCTCCTATTCTCCTCCTTCCCCAGGGTCACTGCTCTGTGGCTTCAGGGACCACACTTTGTTTCCTGCTGTATCCCCAAGCCCACTTGGGGACTCATCAAATGTTTGCCATGTCGCAAATGGATAAAATGGCAGTGCTACATCTTCCCTCGCATGAGCCCCACCTAAGGGGGAACGAGAGGAGTGGTAACCTGGTCTCAGGCAGGGCGGCCTGCAGCTGGTCACTGCAGAGAGGCAGGGTAGCCTGCAGGAGGCAGGGTAGCCTACAGCTGGTCACTGCAGGGAGGCAGGGAGGCCTGCGGGGTCAGGAGCGACAAGGCTGGGACTCACTCTCTGGCTGTATCTCTCTGCCAACTGGGAGCGGAGGCTCTCTGCTCGCTTGGCAGGAAAAGTCCTTATGGTGAGAATTGACTCACGCCGCCACAAGGCAGAAATAGGTTAGGATGAGTAATGAGCGGTCAATAGCTGGCCGCAGTGTGCAGAGAACATTGTCAAGTCCACGTGACCTTGTCTCAAGGACGGGCCTGTCTCTATCTGCAAGCTCCACTCCCAAGTTTCCCAGGAGCCCAGCCCAGGGACCTCATGGCACCCTCAGAGTAGAGGTACAACCACAAAGAAGAGCAGGCTGGATCCTCGGCGGAGACCATGTCCCCGCTTGCTTGCCTAGTTGCTTGCTCAACTTCGCTCCCAGTGCAGCCCCCTTCCTCCATCACTCACCAGCCTCCATGAAGACCTGAATCTTTGTGGCTTCTCCCCCAACTACACATATCTCCCTCTAGCCCAGAGGAGAGGAGTGGCTTAGCCTAAGGGCAGATGTCACCCTTACTTCTCTCCGTTGCCTCAATCAGTGACAGTGACAGATGGAGATCCTTAAAACAGAGTCCTTCTTCATTTCTGGAAGGACCTAGCACAAAAGAAGGTAGGCAGAGCTGGAGTCCTGGGCTGGAGTCTCAAGATAACAAAGGAGCGCTGTGTCTTCTGCTGTTTGTAGAGGGCTCTGCGTCCCTTGGTCCCACCTCAGCTTCTGTCCTCGCAGACACTTGTGGGTGCTCGGGCCCCAGCCGGGCTGCTCAGGTGATCACCCACCAGAGTGTGAAGAGAGTTGGGACTGGAAAGTGAATCGTGAGGTTTACTCCCATGAGGGGCTGGTGAGAAGGTTCGGGGCAAGCCGCTCATTGCCAAGCTCAGTGACTTGAGCCCGATCCCTGAGACCCACAGGGTGGGAGGAGAGAAAGCACACACGTGATGATTTACAATCACCCCAACTCTCGTTCCAGGGGATCTGATGCCCTCTTCTGGGCTCCATGGACACCAGGCACACACAGGGTGCACAGATACACGTGCAGGCAAAACATTCACATACTAAAATAAAAATAAATCTTTTTTAAAGGACATATTAAAGCAGCCAGTTGGCAGAGGAAGCCCGGAAGTCAGATGTGCTTCCTCAACCAGGCTTCATCTGAGGAACAGGGCATGCTCAAGAAAAGCCAGAAGCACAGCGAAGAGAGGCAGGCCCTACGCAAATGTCCTGGGTAGAGCCCTGCTCCTGGGAGTCCCGTTCTTCCAGGGTTTTCCCCCAGTTCACTACACACTTTCATTCTCGGAAATGTTTCCCTCTGTCCCCATTCCTAACTGTGAGACCCTGGTGCAATTCTTTGTCCCTCTGGAGCCTGGAATTGGCACCCTCTGAACTTAGATCCAGCCCTTGGCTTGGTTCTCCTTTTCCTTCTCTTTGTCTCCTGAGAGACCAGCTAAAAGCCTACACAGGCTCCCCTGACACCCGGGCTTTATCATGGTGCTTCATCTGGCCACCACACCTGACTTTAAAGGCGGGGCTTTCTCTTCGCCTCCCTCTTCCCCCAGCTGCCGGGATCCTCACCCTGTTTTAGTCTCCAACTCCAATAGGTTTTTCTGGAGCTTCCTTCTGAATCCTTTCTTAAACTCTTTTGTTCATGAGACTAAGAACCCTAAAGGGGAACTCAGGTTTCCCAGATAACCCCGGACCCTTCTCTTAGCCCTGCCTCTGAAGTCCCTCTCAGAGTGAGGTCAGGTGGCCTGAGATTTCTGATCAGGATGAGAATGATGCC
>PVIU01008100.1:0-16745 GCA_004026605.1 Ondatra zibethicus
TATTGTATAGGATTGTTTTGGCTATCCTGGGCTTTTTGTTTTTCCATATAAAGTTAGTTATTGTTCTCTCAAGGTCTATGAAGAATTTTGTTGGGATTTTGATGGGGATTGCATTGAATCTATAGATTGCCTTTGGTAGAATTGCCATTTTTACTATATTGATCCTTCCAATCCAGGAGCATGGGAGATCCTTCCATTTCCTGGTATCCTCTTCGATGTCTTTCTTCAAGGTCTTAAAGTTCCTGTCAAATAGATCTTTCACTTCCTTGGTTAGTGTTACCCCAAGATACTTTATGCTATTTGTGTCTATTGTGAAAGGTGATGTTTCTCTGATTTCCCTCTCTGTTTCTTTATCCTTTGTGTATAGGAGGGCTACTGATTTTTTTGAGTTGATTTTGTATCCTGCCACTTCACTGAAGGTATTTATCAGCTGTAGAAGTTCTTTGGTAGAGTTTTTGGGGTCACTTGTGTACACTATCATATCATCTGCTTCTTCCTTTCCAATTCGAATCCCCATGATCTCCTTATTTTGTCTTATAGCTATTGCTAAGACTTCAAGCACTATATTAAAGAGGTATGGCGACAGTGGACAGCCTTGTCTTGTTCCTGATTTTAGTGGAATCACTTTGAGCTTCTCTCCATTTAATTTGATGTTAGCGGTCGGCTTGCTATATATTGCTTTTATTATACTTAGATAGGATCCTTGTATCCCTAATCTCTCCAAGACCTTTATCATAAAGGGGTGTTGAATTTTGTCAAATGCTTTTTCAGCATCTAATGAAATGATCATATGGTGTTTTTCTTTCAGTTTATTTATATGATGGATTACATTGATAGATTTTCGTATGTTGAACCAGCCCTGCATCTCTGGGATGAAGCCTGCTTGATCATAATGGATGATTTTTTTTAATGTGTTCTTGGATTCGGTTTGCCAGTATTTTATTGAGAATTTTTGCATCAATGTTCATAAGTGAGATTGGTCTATAATTCTCTCTCTTGGTTGCGTCCCTGTGTGGTTTTGGTATCAGGGAGTATAGGTATTAGCTCTTCTTGGAAGTTCTGGTAGAATTCTGCATTAAAACCATCTGGTCCTGGGCTTTTTTTGGTTGGGAGGTTTTTGATGACAGCTTCTATTTCCTCGCAACTTATAGGTCTATTTAAACTGTTCACCTGGTCTTGATTTAATTTCGGCATGTGGTATTTATCTAAAAAACTGTCCATTTCTTGCACATTTTCCAATTTTGTGGCATACAGGCTTTCGTAGTAAGACCTAATGATTCTTTGAATTTCCTCAGTGTCTGTTGTTATGTCCCACTTTTCATTTCTAATCTTGTTAATTTGAGTGTTCTCTCTCTGCCTTTTAAAAAACATTTGTTACAAGTTTTTTTTCCTAACTTTTTATTGATTCTCTGGATTTCACATCATGCATCCCATTCCCATTCATCTGCCTGTCCCTTCACTTCCACCCTCTTTCTTGCAACTTTCCTCCAGACAAAAAATAAAAGTAAAAACAAAACAGAAAACAAAACTCAGCATGGAACCTGTAGTGTGGCCCAGTGAGTCACCCAGTATACCCTTCAGTCTGTGCATCTGTACTTATAAGTCTTCATTGCAGTGAGTCATTGGTCTGGTTTGAAGCCTCTGGCTTCTGCTACACCCTCAATATGGGGCCTCAGTGGTACTCCTCTCGGATATCCTATTGTTGCCTTGTGTCCCAGAGATCCTCTAGCTTTGGATCTACACCTTCATTGCTCCCGCAGTTCATGAAAGAGGTGGGTGTTGGTTGTCCTGGTTCTGGGCCTGGGTGGTAGCTGGAATGGTCAGTCTGCCATCTTTCCCTCAATGTCACCACCCAGGAGAGCTTTCCAGCACTGCTCCTGCTTCTGCTAGGTGAAAGACTGTAGCCGAGGAGGAGCAGGCCAGCCCTGCTGTTCACACCCTTAGGTTTAGGGCCCACTCTCTGGATTGCTGCAGTTGGTGAGGGACAGGGCCGCTCTTCCATTCTCGTGCCCCAAGGTCGGCTTTCCCTCCTGTTCCAGGTGGCAGGCTGAATGGTGCGAGGGAGGGCGGCTCTACTGCTCTCAGGCCAGCAGGCCCGGCTCACCTACGCCTGTCAACAGGGTCAGCTCTGGGCGCTGCCCAGAAAGGTGTGCTGCTGCAGCAGTGCTTTTCTTTGGTCTGCCAGCTCAGACATAACGACAGGAAGACTTCTTATTAATTATGAAAGCTCAGCATGTAGCTTAGACACGTTCCTAACCAGCTCTTATAACTTAAATTAACCTATTTATATTAATCTGCGTTCTATCATGTGGCGTTACCTCTCTCCCATCCTGTGCCTCCTATTTCATCTCGGTGTCTCCTGGTATCTCCTGTACATCTAGGTTCCTCCTCATCTTCCTTTCCATCCTTGGAAGTCCTGCCTACGTCCTGCCTGGCTATTGACGGTTCAGCTTTTTAAAACACCATCATAGCCGTACACCTTCACACAGTGCACAAATATCCCACAACGTGCTGCCGCTGCGCTGTGTGCTGCCGCTGGCGAGGGGCAGGGACATTTTCACTCTTGTGACCGCAGCGCCAGCTCTCTGACCTGCCGCAGGTGGCAGGACATGAGGGTAGGGAGCTCATTTTTCTTCTTACAAGATTTTAAGGTGTAGAAAAACTGTTTTTATAACCAAAAAAGTTTTAAAACTGAAAGTAATATTTATAGATGAATACTATATAGTAATGGAAAATGTAATGAATAAAGACTTTGTTCACATTCTAAATTTTAAGAAAATTGCCACATCTACTGAAAATATGGCTATTAGACACATCTCATTTGTATTAGTTTTTTTTTTCCTGAGCTAAAGAAGAATGCTTTTTTTTTTCCTAGGAGTAGAAGCTCAAGCAATAAAATTCTAATAGAAAAAAAAATACAGACTTTGTCACTTGGGTATTTACTTAGATTGAACGTACATGTATTTTATATGGTAAGTATATTTTCAGGACTGAAGTCAGCTGATTTTTGAAATGGATTGTGTTATTGAGTATATCTGAAAAAAACATTAAAGCTAGAAGTAGCACACTCATTTTTACTTAGGAACATTTTGATTAAATATTGAAATGCTCATTGAAATACTCTATCTTACATGTGAATTGCTCTTGTTGCCACTAGAGGGTGCTTTTGTATAATTTACTCTTCCTAGCCCCAGTTATAAAGGTTTCTCAGTTTTCATTTTGAAACATGAAATTTCAGAGATTTATGAGCAATATTTTGGTGCTTCTTTTTTTGGTGCTTCTGTTAGTTTTAGAGGTCCCTATATTGATATCTTAAAAAGCTAGTGTAAGCCATTTGGAGCGCCACTATGGGAGTAAGTTAAAGCAATAATTAATATCTATTGCCTTTCAATGATTTTTAGCAAAATACCATTCTAGAATATCGCCTGCTGACTATTGCTTTAACGTCTCACCTTAGTTTTATGAACATGATGGTGAAAGGTAACAAATTTATATTCAGTTGCTAAGAAAAATTCTTTTAAGTTGTGCACAAAATACTTCAATTATGTTAAAACTACAAATAAAAGACGTGAAACTTTTTTTCTATATTTTGCCTGCTTCTACTACAAGACTATTTGGTGAATTTTATTTAAATTTCATTTAAGTTGTGGACTTTCTAAATGAATGTAATATGTGTATACTCTATGAAGCATTACAGTTTTCAAAATTAGCCACTCAGGTGTGACAATATCTTATCTAAAACTCCTTCCATTGATTTGAGCTTCAGTAGGTGTATGTAGCATGAGGGCCTGCTTGTTGGGGTTTCTGTCCTGCCCGGTACCCCACAGCTGGCAAGCCCCAAAGAAAAATCACACAGAGAGTCTGCATTAGGTTATAAACTGATTGGCCCATTCGCTCAGGCTTCTTATTAGCTCTTGTAGCTTATATTAACCCATTATTCTTATCTATGTTAGCCACATGGCTCAGTACCTTTCTCAGCGGGGCAGGTCACATCCTGCCTCTTCGGTGGTCTGCGCAGGATTGCCAAGAGAGCTTCCTGCTTCCCAAAATTCTCCTTGCTCCACCTCTACTTCCTGTCTGGTTGTCCTACCTATACATCCTGGCTAATGGCCAATCAGCATTTATTTAAATCATGATTGACAGAATACACACAATTCTCCCGCAGTACTTCCCCCTCTTTTTTTTTTTTTTTAAAAAAAACAAAACAAAACAAAAAACAAAGAAATATATCCATAGTCCATTTTGGGGGAATGTGATCGTAGTATTCCGGGCTACTTCCAGCTAGTTGGGGGTGCTGATAATGTTATGGGGACTTAAAGAAAATTTTGAATTATGATCAAGTCTGGACTGGAGTATGCTGTGAGTCTTCATCATCTCAGGCAGCATCTTGAATCTGTTCTAGATGTAGAACTCAGATATCCGGGCCATCTGTTCCTACCGGAGATTCTCAGATGGTCTTCCTTGATCAAATCTGAGTTTTCTTAACTCAGAATGAATCCACAGCCTCTCATTTCCTGTGGAAACAAAAGCAAAATCTCTTCTCCAAAGTAACATACCTTTTGACTTCAATTTTGAAGTCAAAGTATTTTCAAAATACCTATCTTGGATTAATTCAGCAGCATTTATAAGCAAATATCTTTTAGCAGCTGATTCTCCTTCCTCAGCCTTCAAACAATTCAAAGAGAGCATAATAGCATACAGTATCAAGATTCTCTGTGTATTTTCCATCTTTATGCGGCTTTATTTCTTTTATTTTTACTTTTAACTTTTGGCTTTTTGAGACAGGTTCTCTGTGTATCTTTGTCCTGAAACTTTCTCTGTAGACCAGGCTATCCTTGAATTCACAGAGATCCACCTTGAACTCACAGAGATCTGTCTGTCTCTGCCTCCAGGCATTGGGATTAAAGGTGTGTGCCACCACACCCAATTACTCTCTCTCTTTTTTTTTATTTTTACTTTAACCTTTAGCCTGCCTATATTTTTAACACATAATAAACCATTTAGAGGGTTTTTTTTTCTTTGAATCTCTCTTTACTGTATATCTCTCTTTTTCTGACCACGTAGGTCTTTAATTTGCTAAGGAATATGGAGAAGATTAAAGCCGTGGCTTTGACAGCTAGATCCAGCCCATTCCTTAGCTTTCTGCAATTCCAGCCTCATGGCAGAGGTACTCTATGGAGTTTCAAGGTCCCTGCCAGCAAGCAAGCTGCAGTATTCTGCTCACACACCACATTCAAATGTTCCCTGGCCAGACCGCCTGCCTGAAAGAGTCAGAGTTTACCCTGGCAGGATGACCCAGAAAGCCGGCATTTTCAAATGGTGCAGCTTTTTTCTTGCTATGGCTGAAAATCGAAAAGCATGCGGTCAGCTTTTTATCAACACTGTTTACGTGTTTCGTGCCTTTTCGGTGGTCTGCGCAGGAGTGCTGAGAGAGCTCCTGCTTCCCAGAATTCTCCTTGCTCCACCTCAACTTCCTGTCTGGTTGTCCCCCCCCATACATCCTGGCTAATGGCCAATCAGCATTTATTTAAATCATATACACACAATTCTCCCGCAGCAGGTATAAGTGATACCTTTGTGATCTGGTTAAGCTGCTTAATTTTTGCAGTGACTTACTGTGAAAAATGCAATTAAACCTAAGTCGGATTTTAATGGAATGAAGGAATTTTCCTGAATTTGACTCTGACTTCTAAGTGGTCTGTTTTTTTCTTGGTGCACCCCTTCCTTCCAGTGACTTTTACTCTACTTGAAAAAGAGTTAAACTTAGCTCCAGCAGGTAGTAGGCATTGCTCTTGTTTCTCTTGACTGTGCTGTGCTGTGCAGCATTGAAATAATTCAGAAGTTTTTCTACAATTTTTTCTCTCCCAATTATTTTGGTCAAGAAATGCTCTTTAGAAAGTAGGAAGTTATTTTGTTTAGTAGTCTCCCCAAATTTACACTGCCTTTAGGGAAATATTGTGTAGACCTCACAAGAAAGAAGATTTAAACTTCATTTTAAAGGCTAATTTCTCAAGTCTTAGTAAATATGCCATCTAATTAGTTTTTCAAAATAATAAAGCAATTTTAGCATGCATTGTACTGTAAGGGAAAGTGAAAATGCCTCTCCAGTGAGCGTGACACTGCTGCCATTCTGACACTCTGGTGCATTCTGTAAACCCTGCCAGAGTTTCCTGTGTCTGGAGAATAATGGACTCTCCCTGAACAGCTCTTCACCATGGATAGAGACTTAGACTCACTTCACAAGTGTTAAACATAAGAAATTAAGCACTGCCTAAGTGATTTTTAAAAGTGAGAATGTTTGAGCCGGACGGTGGTGGCACATGCTTTTAATCTCAGCACTTGGGAGGCAGAGGCAAGCGGATCACTGTGAGTTCGAGGTCAGCCTGGTCTACAAGAGCTAGTTTCAGGACAGGCTCCATGGGACTACCTAAGCCAACTAGCCTAGTCAGTATGAAATACTGTGACACCTAAATTTGCTGTGTTTTTGAATGGACAACTTCCAAGCATGTCTGTCTGGTTTTCCTAAAGATTCTTTTATCAATATCTTTTAATAAATGATTGTGTTTAACTAGACTGGTGTCTGCTCTTTTGTATGTAAAAACTTCAGCCAGTGTGGTCTTAATTCACAGTTACCTTCTGCAATGTGTGTGGTTCTGAAACTAGTACTTAAATCTGTATTGTTTAGTAGGAACTCTAAAATACACTGAATTTAGACACCTTCCCCAACTTAAGGCTGGTGTTAGATAATCACAAATTCAATTTTAAAAACTGCATCTTGACTATACTTCTATTCATAGCATATGAATAATTTATAGATGATTATTAGTATCACATATAAAAATGTTACCAAGATGCATGATGCTAAATAAGCTCTTGGTACATTATATAATTGATTATATGTGTACATTATATAGTGGCCTGTTTAAATATCTTAGCTACAATGAACAAGGAAGTAAAGTGTGAACTTTGGAAATTCTAATGGAGGAAGATGGAAAATAGAGGTCAATATATAGTTTATAGTAGGTTTTGATGCTGCTGTGGAGAAAACCCAGCTATGGGAGGTGAAGGTGAGTTGCATTTTGGGTAGGACATTTAGGGATGATTTCATTGAGAGTAATATTTGAACATGAGCTTTAAAACAGCCAGTTTTAAAGTTTTTACGCACTTGTTTATTTACCTTCTAATTGCTCCTATTGATGATTATTCAATATGCTTGATGCCTGTGGAGAACTGGTACTTTCAGAATGAGATGAGCATTGGCAGAAAAGAGATAATTGGTCATAGAGTATAGCTTAGTCCATAGAGTGTTCACCAAATCCACAGAAAGCCTTGGGTCCAGTCCTCCTAAACCAGCATGAATTGAGGATCAGTGACACATTCCTATATTCCTAGCACTTGGGAGGTAAAGTCAATAGGGTCAGGAACCCAAGGTTATATTTAAGCCTGTCTAGAAACCAAATAAACAGAATGGAAAGCCAGGCTGACTGGCGTATTCAGGTCTGCTGGGAATAAGAAGATAGCATGATCTGAATGAGACATGTTCTTGGGTATCTAGGTGATGAGAAGCAGATAGAGTCATCTTCACTGGCACAGCTGGCTGTGCCACTCTGTGTAGTACTCGATTTTAGACAAGTAAAGCTTACAGATATAAAGTGAGGGTGCATTTCCTCACCACACAGTGCTTCCCTCGGTCTACTAATATCTCATCCTTTAAGCACTATCATTAAAATAAAACACTATTTCCTCTTGATTCAAATATTTTTTCTTATTGTGGAGGCAAAGTTTAGTCATTGATTATGCTTCGATGTTCTACGTCCACAAATGAGCATGCCTTTCTTGTCTCCTCATTAACTCTAAGACAGTTTTAAAGGGACTTTCACATGGAAGAGACAAAGAACCCTCCAATCTGTTGAGAAAAAAGGTTTGCAACAAACTACATGTAGGTTAGAAATACCGCGATCCTCTTAGTTCCGGTGTCTGTCCTTCAGCTTACCAATGCCCAGGGTAACTTTATAACTATTTCATATTCATTAGTGCAAGTTCCTGTTGGAGCTGGACTCAGACTGGCACAGATCAGGTCAATCAGTATGCTCTCTACACAATAATAGCATAAACTACAAATAACTAGATCTTACTGTATTGTTCATAATAATTTCAAAATCCAGGACTCAAGTAATCCTCCTGCCTCAACCTCCTACAAATGTGCATCACCATTCCCAGCTGCTTTTATATATGGGTACTGGATGGCAGTTGTCAGTGATCAGTGCACCTACCTGTTTTGTTGTCTTGTGTTACAGTAGCTTCATAGGTTTTATTATTGGCTGAAAATCCAGGCTGAAAATTGTTACAGAAGTAATAGTTAGACCTCAAAATACCATGGAGATTTTTACAAGCAGAAAACTCTGGATCTAGTCATGTTATCTTTTGTTACAGAATCATATATTCATCTTTAGCAAATTGCATTTCATTATAGACTATATAATTATTTAAATGAGTTTTAGTAAGATATTAGCAGAATGTATTTCAACTGTTTATTTGTTAGCCTCATTTTTTTGTTTGTTTGTTTTTTTCGAGACAGGTTCTCTTTGTAGCTTTGGAGCCTGTCCTGGAACTAGCTCTTGCAGACCAGGCTGGCCTCAAACTCACAGAGATCCACCTGTCTCTGCTTCCCGAGTGCTGGGATTAAAGGCTTGCACACCACTGCCCAGCTGTTAGCCTCATCTTTGCCCATAAGGTGCTTAATTGACAGCAAAGATGATACATTCTTTCAGAGGTTATAAAACATTTTAAGCAATTATGTGATAATCGTTTTTAAAATAAATACTAAGATTGATTTTCTCAACTCATAATGTATATTCCTTAAAATAAAGTCCTAAGAACAACTAAAGGAGTTCCTTTAGTTAGGACCAACAGAACCAGTAGCAGTTAAGGATAAAGGAAGTCAGTGCTGCTTAATTTCAGAAGGGTCTGTGTAGAAAATTTCTAAGTAAGAACTTAAACACATAAAGGCTCCACTAGTACAAAGCATGAGAAAGACAACCAGATTTAAAGCAAGGCATGTGTTTATGGGAAATCCTTAGGGTCAGAGCTGCCTGTGAGTGAAAGCATGGCCTGGGAGAAAGATTTCTAGTTCAGGGTTACCATGACTCAGCTTCACAGGGATTATCAGGATGAAGAAAGGTCGGTGTCATCGGTCATCGAAGACTAAGGCACAATTAGGAAGGACAAACAAGTCTTTGTGTTTGTTATTTAGCATGGTGACTAGCCAGTACTTTACATTTCAAAAAAAACTAGCAGAATTTTGAATGTTTTTCACCAAAATAAAAGGAATAATTATTTGAGGAACTAGGCATGCCTCCCTTGATTTGAACATTGCACAATGTATATACACATTAGAACAGCATGTGGTATTGTACAATCTTTTGTGTCCTCTAAAAAATAATTATCCCGTGCCAGAGAGATGGCTTGTCCAGTGAAAGAACTTGGCGCACAAGCCTGATGACCTGAGGTGGATCCCTGGAGCCCACCTAAAAACCCAGATGTACACATCTGTAAACTGCTGGTCTCCTATGGAGAGAGGGGAGGCAGAAACAGGAACAGTTCAAAAACTCGAAGACCAGCTATCCTGAAGTAAGCACACAGAGACAAGAGAGAGCCTCCCTCGGAAACAAGGCAGGAGAGAATTCACCCCTTAAAGTTGGCCTCTGACATCCACATCATGTGTGTACACACCTGTATTCACATTTGAGCACAAAAAAATCATTTAAAAATTAAAGAAAGCAATTGCCTTAATTCTAAGGAATATGTCATTTGTATATTCCTTGAAGACTTTTGAAAGTATTTACTTGTAAAATTTTATAATATAGTGCTATTATTTTGATCTTTTATCAATCGTGTTGACCTTATATTGTGCTAGTGGATTTTATTTAAAAAATGGCATTCGATAATCAAATAGCTTTTTGAAAATGATGAATTAATGTAGAACTTTAAAATTGTATCAAAGAGAGTATTTAAATACATTTTATAAATTGTGAACCTCCAGTTTATCACAGAAAAAGTTTGTCGAGAACATAGAATCTTATTTGTTTTATTTACTTTATTTATTTAATTATTTAAAATAAAATTTTCATTGATGTTATTTTGCTTTTTTTTACCCTCTGTAGCACTGGTGAGGATTAAGGTTTCTTGGAAAAAGCTTTAGAAAATGCTCATTTAAAACATTTACATTCATATCTGATTAAAACATTCATAGAGACAATCCTATAATTGTGGACTTAGAACAAAAATATACTCACAATGCTCAATGACCAGATTCCTTTGCCACTCTCTACTTTGCTAATAGCTAGGAAACATTGAGGGAAACACAACATAAAAGTGTGGTTACCTTCCAAAGCACTTAGCACACACGTTAATGAACTGTTAGGACAAAAGTTTTGCCAACAGTTCAAGTCTTTTATGAATTAATAATAAAAACCAAGGAAGAAATTTGAATAACTTTTAATAAGCATTTAAAATATTGTCCTTTATTTTGCCATAATCAGAATATTTTTAGTACTGATAGGGAGCATTACAGACATCTTGTAGGTTTAGATGCAAATGTCCTCAGTTCCCTAGCTAATGGCTTACCCATTCTACCACTTCTTCAAGGCAGAAGATAACCACTTAGTAGATCCTATTTTATCATGGAAGCAACCCACTTAGTCAAGTCCAATAAGGAAATTAAATTTCTTAAAGTATCAGGTATTCCTGACAACTTGTGAGAACTGTTTTTTTGGGCAAACAGTGATTATGAAACAAACTTTAAACAATTAGCTCTTCTGTCAAAACTGTTAATGCCAGCTATCTGTACCATATGAGAAGAGCAAGAAGGCATGGCCACCCCACATGGAATGTCAGTGGAACATGTGTAAATCACATACAAACATCCAGCACATGGCTACATGCTGCAGGGGCTGGATAGAGCAAAACAATGTTCAGTACAAGCAGACTGTCGTCTCTTTCAGAGATGAGACCTCTGCAGTGTAGTGCTCCTCACCCTTACAACTGAAGGGAGACTGCAGGCCATCAAAAGATGGAAACAGCTGTATACATAGGATATACACGGATGTCCTGTAAAAGACAGAAAATCATGTAACAAAAATAGTGTTCCTAGCTGAGCATATTGGCTCATGTCTGCAATCCCAGCACTTGGGAAACTGAGGCAGGAGCATCATAAATTCAAAGCCAGCCTGAGGTACAAATGAGACACTATTACAAAACAAGAAATTAGAATTTCTTCTGTTAACAGAATTGAAGGGTCTTAGTTTCAGGCTGATTCTTGGTACTGGTGTGTTAAAAGATACGTGTTGAATGAAAGTAGCATCCAATGGCAATGCAGCAGTGAAAACTTTTGGGATTAAGTAAGCCTGACATTGTTAACATAGGTTATTTATTTTAAAAAGAGAAACTATTCAAAGTAGGCAATTGGTAGTATTGTATGAAAATATTTTATATATAGATAATGTCAAAATTAAATATATACATTAATTAAAAGTCTAACATATATTATTATCTTGAAAATATACTTCCCAAGTTGAAAATTCAGTATACAAGCTTTAGTATACATAAATGACAAAAGTGACTGAATACTAAGGTTCAGTGTCTTTGTAATAAGTGCATTTCTATCTTTAAAAGTTCTTTTATTTAAAAAGATGTGCTATGTTCTTTACTGAAGGCATGTGTTATACATTCATGTTTAACTATAGTTTTTGATATCTGTCTTAAGTGCCTTAAGCTGCTTTTGCTGCTGCAGTTTTATGCTATGATTGTCTTATTTCCATGAGCAATATCCATCACCGTGAGCCATCCAGCATCTCCAGCTTACAAGCGACAGTTGCACTCTTCAGATGGGTCATGATACACAGTGGGCCATCACATCATTTTGATATAAAACAGTGGTGACTTTGAATCCTGGTAGGCTTTATTTTTGTGGATATGATATCTTTTGAAATATTTGGGAAACTTTAAAAAGTATTGCAGATGTTATGTAAGACATCAGTACAGCCGATCTCTGTCCATATGTATATTCTGACTGCAGCAATTGGTTGTATTGTTTGTGTCCATCTTCTAGTACCTTACTGTGGATTTCCCAGGTGCTCTGATCATTTGGCCAGGAGACATCCAGCAACTTCTGTGCGGACTCCAGCTCTTCCAAATGTCTAAACTGGTAGATTCTTGGAGGTTGCAACTCCATGTACATGTCCTACATTTATATACTGCCTTTCAAGATCTTATTCCAGCAGGTCTTTATCTCTCTCAGCAGTCTCTTCAGGAAACATGGGTCATTCTTTTTCTGCTCCTTTGGATTCTTTTCTTCCTAAAGAAATAATTTCATAAAATTTAATTTACTATTTTAATAAAATGTGTCTCAAAATATTTGCTTTTCATTTTTCTTCATATTAGAGTATCCCTAACATTTCGTATATTAGGATGACAACTCTTGCATGACATCTTAAAACTATGACCTATGATGATTATGATTTCTGACAGACAGGAAAGGCCAGTCTACTTGTGCTCAGTGTTTCATTTGTCACCTTCACCCTGTGTCAGTGTACACAAGAGTTGAAACATTCATAAAAGATACAGTTTTTACATGATTTAATTGAATCTTTATGTAAAAAATTTTAGTGAAAGGATTCAACACCAAAAATATTAGATTAATAATAATTTGTCAGATTCAACTGGTACCTTAGAGTCTGCTACAAAAACATAGTGCTTACTAAAGTAGGACTGCCATCTGCCTCATAAGTTGGTTTTCTCACCTAATTAAGAATTTTTAAATGCTACTGGTACAGTGTAGAGAAGAGGTGCCTGGATACAGTAGATTCTGGAGGGCGGTGGCCATACTTCCTCTGAGCCATGTGGCATGGTAGATGATTCCTCATTTAGTGAAGAACCAGTTATTGAATATTTTCTAGGGCAGATATTACTCTCAGCACTCCACATATTTTACTTTATTCTCTTTACTTGATAACGTTACGACGTTGATGATTTCACCTCTGTCCAGAAATGAGGATAATAAATCACAAAAAGGGAAGAGCCAGTGGTGACACAGTAGTAATGGCTACATCTTGAACTCATCTCTTTTTAATTTAGTCACAAATTCATATCTCTACTAGTTATATGCTTAAGTAATACCAGCATGTAGCTTTTAAATAACTTCAAAGAGTAGATGACAGATTTTGAAGATAGTTTTTGGGAAACTTCATTAATCTTCAGTGGGGACAACAGAACATTCTTAACCTACTGATGGAAGTACACTTGACTAAGTTGCTATACTTGGATAGGAGAAATTCAATTGGTACTTCATGGTATTAGTGTTGGTATAGTACACAGCCATAGGTTTTCCATCCTTGAATATACTGCAGTTTGAATATGCTTGAAATCTGTGAGGGGGCGGCACTGAACATGTGTGCACTCTTTCTTGTCATTGTTCTTCAAACTGCACAGCATAACAACTAAATATTTATCATTTACTTTCCTGCCGGCATTTTAAGAAGCCCACATTCAATTTAGGACGTATAGGAGGATATGTATAGGTTATATACAGAAACTCCATCACTTTCTGTAAGGAATGTAAGCATTGGCTGAATTTTGTATGTGAGATTTCCCCAACATTCACCATGAATGGTCGTGTACAATACATAACATAGGAAAAGTTGGTGGGGAAAAAAAAACCTTGCTTTTATCTCTGAGATTCTGCAGATTAAAATATTCCAAATTTTCAAATTCTTAGTCCCAGGCTCCTTGCATATTTATCTTTCTTCTGTCTCACATATTTGTGTACTTTGAATTTTATAATTCAAGTTGGAATGCCTAGGACTTCCTAATGCCCAGTGTATCTTGACTCACCTACTGCCTATGCTCCCATGTATGTGTTGATCAAAACAACAATAATGGAAATGTAAGAAAGGATCCATCACCCACAAGCCAGCATGCACATCGTTCAATGTCCCAGACTGGTTAGTCTCTGCAAGCAGATTCAAATGGGCTTTCTGACTTTGTAGCCAGGGCAAGAGAGCTTTCCTTTGAAAGGAAATGACATCATCCTAACAGGGATGATGGATATTTGGTTCACAGTAAACAACCCACGCTTACCTTGCTTGTGCAGTTCACTAGTGTCTGTGTGCCTTGGGAAACTGTTAATAAATGGATATTGAATTCTTCACTGATATTCATTTTAAGAAATTGATTCAACTTGCGAGCAGCACGATTTAGAAAAGCAGCTTCCTATTAGAAAAAAATCAAAAGGGCTTTGTAAGAATTTTTAGTTTTTCAATTAACATAAAGCTAGAGCCCTGTCACTTAGTAAAACCCCACCTCCACCCCAGCTTTCAATTCTGGTTAATCATGTGACTGCCAAGTAACAGGAATGAAACTGCTTAGCTCTGAGGAATCAGAGAACATGAAGTGCCTACACTTTGGATTAATGATTATCTGGCTTTTAAATAGTCGTTTCTCCACTACGTACATGTGGCTTTATCGTTTGTGGGTGAGCACATTGCAAGACTATATACTTTTAACAGGATAACCAAAGAAGAAGGCTGCTGGAGACACGAGTGAGGAAAGGTATGTGTGGGTTGCCTTGCTACCATTTTTGAAAATTAGAGTTCTAGAAGAATAGCTGATAGTAAAATTTTAAAAAAAAAAGAAATTAAAAGAAAAGCCATGTAACCTAAGCCATAGGCTGTTCTGATAAATTACTTAATAAATAAAAAGAGAATTGATGGTTTTGTGATACTTTGGTGTTAATAGCTATGTTTTGTAGGAAGAATATTAAAGAGCATCTCTTTTTCTTTGGGGGAAAATTACAAACTTAAAAGGTTTTTTCCCATTGTAATTGACCAACTAGAGTTGATTTGGGCATAAACTTCAGCAAATACTAAAAACAAAAATTTCAAGTTGCCTAAAACTAGTGACTTGGGGTGTGTGTGTGTGTGTGTGTGTGTGTGTGTGTGTGTGTGTGTGCATTGCAATCAATTTAACAAGACCTTTTCTTCATTCATTTTTTTTTGAGGGGGAGACATTTGTGCCTTAATATTCAGAGTTTTTAGTATTTTCAAGGTAAAAAACAGGAAAGTAGAAGAACAGATTATCTGCTTTTTAATCTATCATGGACGGGATATTGGTAAAATTAACATACAATAGAGCACAGTATAATATAATAGATAAATAATAATCCTGTCATTAAGATAAAAAGATTATGGCATTTATTTAATTATCTAACAAGTTTGTATAAAATCAAGCTCATATGATAAATTCCAAATTATCATTACCTTTGCATCATCACATGGATGTTTTTTAAAAAAGTTTGGTTCTTTATTTGGGCAATTGTTACCATTTCCTGTCATTTTGTCCTGTAATAAATGATATAAAACAATATAGTTAACACTGAGGATGTCTCTAACGTAGTTACAAAATGACATTTTAATATCTAGTATTAATATGAACACTTTATGCAAAGTAAATTTGCCTGATTCTACTAACTAGGCATCAAGAATAGTGTTCTTTACATGAAAAATAAGGAAACATGTACAGGATCCCTCAAATAAGATTCAGAAACTTTTAAGAACAAGTTTTACTAGCTCTGTCCAACAAACTAGCAATTCCAGGCTCTTGTACTTCTCAAAGACTCCAGACAGCTTTAGTCTGGTTGATATTGTTGAAGCAGTAAACAGAGCAAGGGCAAGATTAGTAAGGGGCTTGTGATGTTCATCTGCCACTCAGGAAAGTGTAGATTGTTATTATTGCTCACACAAAGGATGAGAGGTTTGCTGGCTTCAAAATACATGTTTTACCTGTAGGAAGTTGTGCCTAAACACATAATTGTTTAAAGATTCTGCACTTACTGATGACCCTTGTTCAAAGTTTTCTGCAAACCCTGAATTGGAGCTAATTAGGGAATAGTGACCTTGTTTCCTGTGGTATTTGGCGCATGGGTCACTGCCTTCTTCGAGCATGGAAACTTCTCACCTTTGGAAAAGCATGCTTTGGAGATGTGTCTGTGCCAGCCATTCAGTGTGTAGTTCATACTCTAAACATGACAGTTGCAAGGCATGTAATTCCTAAAACTATCCTCGAATTATAGATAAACATAGTAAGAAATTATTTGTCTACTGTCATTTTTCTATCAACTTTTATTTAATCACAAGAATAACATCAATTTGTATATACAGTTTTCTCTGGTTAAACATACAAAATCTCCTATGAAATAGGTTACCCAGTTAAATTCTTGAAGCATTCTAGCAAAGTTCATAACAGTATTTTAAAATCCTTTTAGGTTAGGCCAGTGCTCTGGAAAACTAATACAATTCAGCTTTGTATGCCTGCAAAAGAGGGTGCTGTACTGACCGACTTCCTTGCCACAAGCTTGACCAAGAACTAACTATGATGGCACTATACTTATATAAGATGTCAGAGCTGCCTTCTGATGCTGTTATTCAAGGCTATCAAGAGTTTTAATATTCAGGCATCTGTACTGGCCTGCCCTTGGGGTCCTGCTGCAGGACACGTCCTCAGCTGTAGCCACTAAGAGCACCACCTGTGTACACTCGTTATGTTTCTTTGGTTGTTGTCTTGTTTTGTTTGATTTTTTTGGTTTCTTTTTTTTTTTCCCTGTGTATCCTTTGCTGTCCTGGAGCTAGCTCTTGTAGACCAGGCTAGCCTCGAACTCACAGAGATCCACCTGTCTCTGCCTCCCAAGTGCT
>PVIU01008100.1:16845-86132 GCA_004026605.1 Ondatra zibethicus
CCCCCCCTTTTCCATTCACTTTCCCCCCATTAAAAAAATCCCTCCACCTGAGCTCTGTCATGTGGCATCTTTCTCTTTCCCACCGCGTTTTTAAATAAACAACAAATAGCAGTTCTGAGTATGAATCCATAGCAAAAGAAAACAGTTCCTTTCTCGTGATTTAGCAAGTACCAACATAATAGATTCTTATAGGCATTTTGGTTCATATAAAAATATGAAAAAAAAACTCATATAAAAGACAGTATTTAAATGAAGGGCTTGGTACAGTTTCAGAGATTTAGATCATGACTGTCATGGCAGGAAGCAGACAGACAGGGCACTGGAGTAGTGGCTGGGAGTCTTACGTCCTCATCCACAGGTAGCAGGCAGCGACTAGGCCTGGCATGGTACTTGAAACCTCAAAGCCCTCCCTCACCTCTCCAACAAAGCCACAGCTCCTATTTTTTCCCACATTATTCCACCAACTGGGAACTAAATATTCAAATATATGAGCCCATGGGCTGGTCTCATTTAAACCACCATAGTCCCCATAGGCTTGCAGCCACCTCATAATGTTAAGTGCATCCAGTCCAACTTCAAAAGTCTCCATGGTCTATGAGCCTCAAGACTTTTAACATTCAAAGTCTAGAGTCTCTTTGAGACTTAAGGCGATTTCTTAATTGTAAAACCCTGTAAAGGCAAATCAAAATACTGATCACATAGTTCCAACACACAGTGGCACAAAATATACATTACCAGAGCACAAGGGAGGAACAGGAACATATTAATGAACCATTGGACCAAAGAAGGTCTGAAATCCAGCAGGGCAAACTCCAAATTCTGTATCTGTCTGCCCAATGTCAAAGGGCTGAATAGATAGCTCTTCATCTCCCCCACGCCTTGCAGCGTTGCTGACTGCACACCCTTATCTTTCTTGGGCTGGTTCCACAGCCAGCATTGCTTCTCTTCATGGCAAGCACCCCAGGCTGTAGCTTCTCCAGCATTTTGCGATCTCCATCACAACCCAAGCTTCACCTTCACAGCTTTCTGCAATGGCTTCCCTGAGCCTCTGTGCAAGGACTCCCTTGCCACATGCCTCACCTGGGAACGGCTTTTCTAAACCACGGAGGCAGATTCCATAACCCATTTCCTGTATTTTTCTTGACTCTAAAGCCAGAAGAACTACTGTTTGCTGGGGTTGGAATCTGACTGTAAAGCCAGAAGTTCTCCTACTTGCTGGAGTTGGAACCTGGTTCCTCCTTGAATTACATTTGCATAAACCTTCCATTATTGTTCAGCCAAGGAAATCCTTCAGACCTTTCCTTTCCTGTGTTTGCAGGGTTAGCTGGGAGGGTCTTGCCTGGAGGTTACCACTCTCTTTATTCTGGTCAGCATCAGGCCTTTAAGCTTCTCATCTGCTTGAGCTCCAATACTAAATTTCTTGGTTCCTTTTTCCTCCTCAAACAGTGCATTTAGTATTTCTCTTTGCAGTGCTTTCTTCTCTTTGTTGTAGATATGCCTGAGTGATCACTTGGCAGGGTCGGTGCTACGCCATCTTGAAATCTCCTCTGCCAATGCTATTAATTCAAAATTCTTCAATTTAGCCTCAGGTGGATTTTTTTAACAAGGGCAGAAAGCATCTACATTCTTTGCCAAAATATCACAAGAATGGTCTCTAGCACAACTGGTATTCTCTGAAATTCCTTGAGCAATGCCCGCATAGTTCAAATTGTCCTCAGCACTACTGTCTTCCATGTTTTACTACAATGGCCTATTAAACCCCACTTAAACATTCAACTGACTTTTCTTGTCCAAAGTGCCACTGTAATCAATATTCTTCCGAACAACAGCATGGTCAGGCCTGGTATACCTTTATTTACAAACACTGATCATAGGACATACTCTCTATGTAATTTTTAAAGTATATTTATTCTTTAATTACTTTGCTTTATGTGTGCTTTTTTACAAAATATTACATATGATTATTTAATGAGTCTCTAATTTCCAATTAATATTTTAGTCTTTATTTTCCCCTGAAAATCAAAGGAGCTCAACATTCTTCCAATTTTAGCTTCTCTCAGATTGTATTAATCTGGGCTCCTTTTATGTTAGTTTCTTAAGAAGCACAATTTTAGCATTTTATTCTGCTTTTATGGGTAATCTATTTGTTCAGTGTATGCATGTAAGAGAGTACATTTGTGTGCTTACAACAGCATACATCTGGAAGATAGAGGACCACTCTTGGGAGTTCTTTCCTATCACCTGTGAGACTCAGAGACAGAACTCATGTCTGTAGGCCTACACATAAGTACCTTTACACACTAACACATCTCATTGGCCCTAATCTTTTTACTTAAATTCTTCCAGTTTTCTTTGCTTATGTATTGTGTTTATTCTTTATTTTTTGGAAGAATCAATTAATAGTACTTCTGACTTTCTAAGTGGAGGCTAAAGCTAATTAGATCATTTATCAACTAATACTTAGCAATGCCTCCTACCTCATGGGGGAATGGGTCTACTTCCCATGGCTGCTCTAGCAAATTATCAGAAGCATGTTGGTTAAAAAAAACAGAAATGCATACTGTCACATTCCTAAAAATAAGAAATTTAAAATCATAGTATTGGATAAAGGTTCTAAGGGAGGATCCATAATCTGGCTCTTCTATCTACTGCTGGCTGCCAGCATCCCTAGTATTCCTGCCTTATATTTGTGTCTGTCTCTAGTATCTCAGGTTTCTGTATTACAAGGACATGTATTATAAGAACATAGCAGAGTTCCTCTGATTTGTCCAGTATAATTTCTCCATGTCAAATCTTTGATTTAATCACATTTTCAAGGACTCCTTTACCATAAATTTCCAGGGACTAGAATTTGGTATGTTTGAATGACATAATTTATTGCAGAGAAGTATATTTTTTTGCTCATAAATATTGGATTTGACCTAAAGACGGAATCTTCAGTTGTAGACATAAACAGATTAGACCAGAGAACACTTCACTCTTGAAATTGGCCTCTTTCGATTTTTCTGTATGGGAATAAGCAACAGGAAGCAGCTGGTTCATGATCTATCACTTCATAATAAACTTCAGTAAAGGTAGCATAAATAATAAAAACTTTGTGATTTCTGAAGGTTAGAATTTGGGAGAGCCTCCTGGATCTAAATCTGCCTTGAGACAGTTAATATGTTGGCCTTACCTGTAGTCATCAGGTTTTGATTAAAACTTGAGTATTTACTCTCAAGGTGCCTCACTAGTTTATTTATAATAGGAGCTCTCAGGGTTTTACCACAGGAGCCTTTCTTCAGGCCTTCTTGAGTCCTTAAACATGGTGTCCAGCTGTCCTTCAGTGTTCAACATCCAAAAGAAGGACGTTTTCTACCCTTTCTGATTCAATTTTAGAAATCACACACTGTCTTTTCCACCTTATTTCATTGGGTCAAAAGGAATCATTAATTCTATTCTACATTCAGGAGGAAGGAATTGAACTCTATTTCAAAGATTTTGTAGTCATGTGTGAAAACAACCATATTCTTCTATGTCACGACTCAGAATGAATTACTTGGAAATGATGGATCACAGAGCACGGCTCTGAGTCTGAGCAATGTATGGTATGTGTCCTTGTTATGTAGTAAAAGCTGCTGTTAGACTTCAGTTAACAGACCAAAACCAAAGGGGATGAAGAGAAAGGTTGTCAGCAGGGCAGATTTAGCCAGTTGTTGTATTTTCCACCGTAGACTAGTTCTTTTGATTCTTCTTTCTAGGAGAGAATTGCAGTAGTGATTCCACCGATTCCTCATGGCCACATGCACTCTGAAAAACGCTTGTATATGTCTGTTGCCTTCATTGCTTCTAGTCAGTACTTAAGTGCCTGTTTGCTGCTTCCTTGTGTTTGCTTTCTGAGACTGGTCTTCGGGATACAAAGTATTTACAAAGAAATGGAAGATTCAATATTAAGCTTGTTTCTAGTTTTTGAAAATTTGTTTTCTACAAAAATATTCTTAATTTCTGATTACCATCATCAGAACCTATCCATGGAAAAATCTTAGTCCATCAAAAGTCTCATGGGAGGGAGCCTATAAAAATTTGAGCTTATGTTCCCTGTATGAAGTTTATAAAGTTATATGTTATTTACAGAATTCTGTTTCAGTTGGTACAGAATTTTTAGCTTAGCAGACTATATTTTGAATTGCCAGTTAGTTGATAATTTAAAGGAAAAGTCACTTGTCCCTAATCAAATACTTGTTGTGCACCTACAGTGCACCATTTAGTAGTAGAGATACAATTATAATAAAAATTATATATGGTTTCTCCTCTCAATGTATTATTGTGTGGTGGTAAAAACAGACATTAATCTGATAGCCACCATTAATTACCAACTTGGTAGTTATAAAGTTATGAAAAAAATATTACCCTAGTTGGTTTTGTCATTGTTAACATGACACAAAATAGAGTTAGCTGAGACGTGGAACCTAAATTGAGAATTGAGAAATGCCTCCATTATATTGTCTACAGGACTTGTTTCTAGGGCGTTTTAGTGACTAATGTTTGATGTGGAAGGGCCTAGCTCAATCTGGGTGGTTCCAACCCTTGGCAGGAGATCTTTGCACTTATAGAAAAGCAAACTGAGCAAGTCACAAGGAGAAAGCCAGAAAGAAGCATTTCTCTATGGTCTCTGCTTCAGTTCCTGTCTTGAGTTCCTGCCCCAATTTCCCTTTCTTGACAAATTACAACTGTAAACTGAAACAAACTTTTTTGCCCAAGTTGCTTTTAGTCATGGAATTTATCATAGCAGTAGACAAGCGCCACGAATGCCTACAGACCAGTTGTACGTAGGACCCCACTGAGGCTTGTCTAGAGCTGGGCACTTCAGCCAGGTGCCATGCCACAGCGATAACGCAGAGGGATGCAAAACCTAGAAAACCATGATTACAATTAGCTTCCTCTGGAGTGAAAGTGGCATAGCAATAGGTGGCTGAATGAAAAAAAAAATCAAAAGAAGGAAACATATCTGGTAGATAAGAGCTACAGCATTCTAAAACAGAATAGTGATAGAAAAAGTCAAATTGTTCAATCCAAAGAACATGTTCAATCCAGAGGTTTCTTAAGAAACCTTTTCTAAGTCCAACAAGTAAAAGTCAACTATCGACTATATGCTGGTTTGGAATGGAAGAGGTCAAATATGTATTTGAGTGAGTATTGGATTTTTTTGTCATCTGCTATTGAATAATGTCTTACTGGTGTCTTTGCTAGAGTTTTAATTGCTGCAATTAAACACCATGCCCAAAAGCAACTTGGGATGATGTCAAACAGCAAGAACAGTTGTCAAACAGATAGGCACATATTAAAGATAGTGAGTTAGACATACAGCCAAGGAAATAGGTTGTTCTGATGATGCATCCCATACTATCAATGCCAAATGAAAGGTCATGTAGGCTTGTACATATTTATCCACAGAAGGAAAACTAAGCTAATATGGAGAGTGCTAAAAATAATCATGGAATAAATAAAATAATAATATGCATTATAATCAACCTCAGATTTAGAATTAGAAAACTGACCATAAAATAAATTAAACCCAAAGTATCCAAGGAAACAAATTTTAGAGAACAAAAATCATAAAATCAACTAAAGAAGCAAATGCAATACAATGCAATATAGTATTTCAACAAATCATTTGGTGACAAGTAGATACCCTTCTCTCCAAATTAAAAGCTCAATCAACAAACCTCTAGCCATATTAAGAAATAAAAAGAATATGCAAGTTATTAATACGAAATTGAAAAGGCTACATTACTTAGAGCCAAATGGCATTAAAACTGTCATCAACAATTCTATGTTCACATATTAACAGTTTAAATGAAATAAACAAGTAATTTGGATAAAATCATCTTGCAACAATATACAAAAGAGATATTTGAATAAACTTTAGTTAATTTAAATATTGTGTAATTATAATATTCTAGAATATACTGTGCTCAAGTTTTACTGACTATTCTTCCAAATCTTAAAGGAAAAAATTCCATTAGTGATCAGCCATGTCTTCTAGGTGACAGAAGGAGTGGAATCTTTCCTAGCTCATCAAACGACTAGCATTACCATGTAAATGGTGATGGCTTTCATTTTCTGGCTGCCCAGATCTGAATAATCACACGAAAACTTAATTTACAACACTGTTTTGCCAAAGGTACAGGCATATTTCTAGCTAGCTCTTACATCTTAAATTAATGCATTTCTATTAATCTATGAATTGCCATGAGGCTGTGGCTTACTGGTAAGGTTCTAGTGTCTTTCTCCTGCAGTAGCTACAAGGCATCTCCTTGATTCTTCCTATTCTATCTCTCTGTCTCTGTTCCGATTTCCCACCTGGCTTTACTCTGCTAAGCTATTGACCAAAACAGCTTTATTCATTAAGCAATATAAGCAACACATATACAGAAGGACATCCCACATCATTACCATGATACAAAAATTAAACAAAGACATTACAAGAAAACTATAGACTAGAATGTCTCATGAACCTAGATGCATACTTCTCAAAAAATGCTGGCATACTAAATCCTATAATGTAGAGAAATATATGCCTAATCAAGTAATATTTATCCTAACCAAGCAAAGATGATTTAGCATTCAAATACCAATTAATTAATTAATTGATTGCATCTACAGATGAATGAAAATTTTTATGATTGTGTTAACATATACAAAATAAGTTTTTGTTTATATAAAGTCCATTAGAAACTAAAAAAACTAGGGCTAGCAGAAAATTTTCTCATTTTATGTGAGAGACATGAATATCTATGACTTTTGGTATCTGAAACTATCCTAACACCAACACCCTATGTGATGAATGACTGTACTAGCAAAAACCAGTGAAATATGATGTAAATATATTTATCATTTTACTGTAACATCCCTAAAATGAGACATTATGGTCTATATCTTGAAAAGAAAATTTATATCTGGAAAACCATTTTAAAAACTTAGAAGATATGAAAAGAATAGTGAAGAGAGAGACATCTTATGTTCATAGAAAACCATTTTAAAAACTCAGAAGATATGAAAAAAGTAGTGAAGAGAGAGCCATCTTATGTTCATACATGGAAAAACTGCTCAAAGTTCAAACTACTTTACAAAGCCAATATAATCTAAGTTAAAATGCCACTGAATCCTTTTGAGAATTAAAAAACTGATTCTAATGTTTATGTTCAGAAGAAGGACTCTTCATCGCAAACAATATTGAAGAACAAAGTTCAAGACCAGACATTGCCCCACCTGGAGACACACTAGAAAGATAATCATCACAATTCTGTGACACAGATAAAAGAGTAACAAGAAGGTCAATGGAACACTCAACACCTTTTAAGTAGACCTATTTGAAAATAGTGAGCTGATCTGTGGCAGAAAAGCAAAGGTAATAAACATAACATAACATTCCAACAAGTGGTTTTGGGTGACATTCTTACCCCAAAAGAAGGGAGACACAAATATACCTTTTATAAAATCACGTAAACCATGATGTGATAGAAAACACAGAGTAAAGTTCTCCTAGACTATGACATAGGGGAAACGTAGATGACCATTTCCATGCTGATATTTTAAAATGCAATAATTTAAAAATATGATCCTTTAAGAGTATGAAAAAATAATAGAAAGTGAAAAGTCACTCAACTTTAAAATTTTGTGTTGCAAAAAATGAAGTGTCATGAGAATGTGAAGATATACTGCAGACTGGGGAAAAGTTTCACAAGAATCATCAAATAGAGAATATTTTTAAATAGAAGTCTTAAAACAACAGAAAGATAAAGAAGAACCCATTCAAAAAGGTAAGAAACTTGTGAGTCCTGAGCATACACCTCACTAAAGAAGATATGTGGTGACAAAGTATATGAAGAGATGTTCAACATCACATGCCACCAGGGAAAGGAAAAGAAAACAATGGAATACCACATCCCTCTCATGACTTTTGCAATAGCTAAAATCTAAAACAGACCACACCAAACACCGGACAGGGTATGGAGCAATAAGAATTCTCAATTATTGCCTGTGGGAATCCAAAATGGCACTTCCATTTGGAAGGCAGTTTAGTTGTTTATCTTATAAAATTAAGCAAACTTTTCTTTAACTCAGCAATCTTGATCCTCAATATTTACCCAAAGGATTTGAAAGCATGCTCATACAAATGCTGCAAATAGAGATTTAAGGTAGCTTTGTTATTTTCTCAGTTGTGAAGCAATAAAAAAAAATCTCTCAGCAGGTAAATGAATAACCTATGGCACTTCCAGACAATGAGATATTTTTTACTGAAAAAAAAAAGGTGTTAAACTAAAGATTACCTAAGATTACCTGAGAGAAATTTTGCTAGTGAAAGACACATTTAAGAAAATTATAGATACAGCAAAATATCCATGGTTAGGGCAAAGGTTAGGATTAGGGTTAGGGTTAGGGTAATAAGCTGTGCAGAATCCTAGATTGTAGCAAATATATCACTAAAATAAGAGGGTTGTCTTCAACAATAGGGCCTTACCATTAGTTTGTGGAGAGCACACAATAATAACTTTGGCAATAACCTGTGATGTTTTGGAGTTTTCATGGCCCCCTTTGTCCAATGACTCACAAGATATTACCCATTCCGGACACTGGAAATTTTACTACATCTAGTTGGGACACTGTCTCTCTATTATTTGGTGATTCCACATAGATTTCTTTCATATGTGCATACATTTTAGAAAGCTTCCACAGTAGGTTCCTACATGGTTTTTCAAGTGACCTTTAGTGTTAGTTGTCCCTACCCAATATTGCTCCTTTATCATTTCTTCCACCCCTCCCTATTTAATCCTAGTTTCAGCCTTTCTCTCTGTAACAATATATTCTGTTTCTACTTTCTTAAGAGATTCTCTCCTGCCCCCTAATCTCTTACTATGTCTTTTTGTTTGTTTGTTTGTTTTTCTAGACAGGGTTTCTGTGTTGCTTTGGAGCCTGTCTTGGAACTAGCTCTTGTAGACCAGGCTGGCCTTGGACCCACAGAGATCCACCTGCCTCTGCCTTCCGAGTGCTGGGATTAAAGGCGTGTGCCACCACCACCCAGCACATAGCTATGTCTTAATAGCTACCATCCACAAATAAGGTAGCTTACAGTGCTTATATGTTATTCACTATGCTGTCTTTATATACATGAACTTGATTCAAAAGTTTTAGTCAGCTAAATTAATAGAGTTGTAAAGATAAAGTCTATAAAAATGCATGTAAATCTTAACCCTCTTCAATATATTGGTGATGCTTTTTATTTATTTACCAATGCATACATTTACTTTAAAATATTTTATGTAATATAAATTAATATTTTGCAGTAAGACATGTCTTCATAGTAATCAAGGTAAATGGTTTTAAAAAGATTAAATTTTGGCTAATTTTTTGAAAGAGTTTAAGCCTAGATGTTTCCTAAATTTCAATATATGACTAATAGGGAATGAGAACAGTGGAGCAGGAACTCCAGAATGAGAAAACAGAGTGAAGGCACTGTGGTCCAAAAATGCAGAGCTTGTTTGGGAAATAGTAAGCAATCCTATTTAATTATACTGTAAGAAAGGTAAAAGTCGATATAGGGTGAAAATTAGGGTAAGCGCACTGCAAAGAATAGTTTCCAGATAAGGAATTAGTCTTGTGTTCTTGAACTACTAGTGGGAGGTTACTGCACCAGGCTATGGCATGGTCTCAGCCCTGCTTTGTAATGATAAGTACTTGTTTAGGAAATACTCGGAAAGACTCATTTTGCCTGAGAAGCAGGTTCAGTGATGGGTAGACATGAATCATGAGAGGAATAGAGTAAGAGGCAGAACAAATGCAGAATGAGGAGAAAGTGTGCTCTTAACGATTCTGCCTTGCTGGAAGATTGCAGCTGGGATAATTGGCTGAAGGCTCTGGCTGCAACCGGGCAATGTCTTACTACACAGAG
The DNA here is from genome assembly GCA_004026605.1 of Ondatra zibethicus. NCBI lineage: Eukaryota > Metazoa > Chordata > Mammalia > Rodentia > Cricetidae > Ondatra > Ondatra zibethicus. The sequence continues at coordinate 26,777 of PVIU01008100.1, forward strand.
AGGCATGGTTCAGTGTGAAGTAAATTATATGGCAATCAACTCCCAAATTGTTTTGTTTTCTGCCAAAAGGATATGGAGAAAATTTGTGGGCTGAACCATGTTTAACATATTAATATTTTGGATAACTCTTTACAAGTTCTCATCAATAAACGTTTGCCCTGTAACAAATAACAGGCATTTGTAAAAGCTCAGACAATTCCTATAAAAGCCTATATCCCAAGTCTCTTCTTTAGTTACCCTATGCTTCTAAGTTAACGAAGACAGCTATCTGAGAACAGAAACTGCAATCTTCCTGTTTGTTTATTATATAATTATTATGAACATAAACAGTATTTTTCTGACATTCAAGAAACAAAATAGACTTAATACACTGATTAAATATCCAGAAAATGTATTCTACTAAAAATTATGTAGAAATTATAATGTGTACTACATTGTAGTAAATAACAAATAAAATATTTAATTAAACCAAAGTGTAATTTCATTAGCTTCCCACTCTTGTGGCCAGGAGTAAGTAGGTCAAAGGGAGCACAAGACCCCTGTAGTTGCTACTCTGCCCATTCAGTTTATTCGCCTGAGTCAACACGTTTTAGTCTATGTGTATTGGTTGTAGTTAAAACAGTAGCAGAAATAGAGAACTAAATGTTTTAACAATTAGTGTCTATGAATATTTATTGTAGAGAATTCCAGGGGGAAAAATACAAAGACTTCTCCTCCAAAAAGAACCTCTATAATGTTGTTTCTCAAACATAATATTCAGAATATCATCATGAAGCTGTGCCACCAAATGCTTAGATAACAAACAATAATATAGCTATTTTTTTGCTCATGAAAATACCTATATACATGTTTTATGGTAGAGCATAAAAAGTCAGTTGGTAAAACTGACTAGAAATATTAACATTAAAAGCAAAATAAAGGAAGATCTCAAAAAGGCAACTCATAAATACTGGTTATTAAACTATTTTGCAAAATTGTATCTACACTGGATCCCTTTTGCAGAAGGTGAATGTGTATTATATACTGGGGGGTGGGGGGCTAGTGCCTTCCAAGCCCTACTACTTAGTCAACTTCAATATACAATGTGTTGTTTAATTACTTTTTGCTAGTTAAGTTGTAGTTATGTAAGACTGATGATAAGAAAGGGTGTTGCAGGAATGATATGAGTCAACATTTGGCAGGTTTCCTTGGATAACAGTGTTCGTGTCAAATACAGACACACTGCATAGTTATTGGAAACCTGGCAACATAGCCACCTGCACTTGATGCAGTGCCACAGACCATAGAGTTTGTATACACTGCTCTGAGTATGTAGATTGAAATTGTAAGGTTTTTTTGCTTGAATAGCTCTCTCGAGAACTTCAGAGTAGACTGTCATTCTGCATCAACGAAACAGAAAAACCTGTTGACCTGAAGTTAATCATGGTATTGAAATTAAACAATGTTATAATGAGAATAGACACCAGACTTTATGCAAATCAAAAGTCTAATTATGAATGATAAAGTCAGACTCTGAAAGAATTAAATGGGTTGTTCAAAGTCACATGGACAATGACAAAGCAGAGTCTCTGATTCAAATGTTTTTACCTCCAGTCCAGCGTTCCTCTACTAAGGTTGAGGTGATAGGAGGAGCCTATGTTGCTTAGAGCAACGGCTTTCACACACACACTAGCCCATGAAGTTTGGGGTTCCACATGTTAACTCAAGACTTACCTAGAAGTGGACCTTCCACAATGGAGGCCAACAATAGCATAGGGACTCACTGGAGTTCTGGGTAGTATTTTATTAAAAGAAATAAATGGCTAATAAAAATTTGAAGACAGAAGTTAATAAAGACAAGTTTGTGAATTCTATAAAATGCAAAATCATTTTGAATGTTTGTTAATAGAAATTTACTTGCTTTAGGTCAAGCAACTTAGAGCCATTTTGAATGCAACAGGGTTTTTATTTTCATCTCTTCTTAGGGATGGACATAGGACAACAAATTTGGAAGGCATTGTTACATGTGTTTTCTTTCTATACTGAGTTATATGCTTTAACTGATAAGCTCTTACCAAATTCAAGGCATTGTTCCATTAGTCTTTGTCTATTAAACCATTTAATACTTATACCAATTCAATGAAGTATAGATGTTGATTTTATCTTCATTTTAGAAACAAAGAAATTTGGCCAGGATAGTTTAACTTATTTTTCCATTATGACATAACTAGCAAGTGTTGTGTATGATGATGCAGTGCCCATTGTGCCATGACACATGATATGCCAGGCATTGCTCTCTGTAATCACCATGGTGGACAGAAAATATTCTTCTCTATAAATTTTATTTCTCCATCACAGCCCTTAATACCAGTGATGACCACTGAATTAGTAACATGTACAAATAACATGTTTTGATAGAAAAACAACTAGAGCACGGATATTATCAGTTCATGATTAAAATGTTATGTAATAACCAGTTATCTGGCTGAGATTCAACTTTCTAATCATATAGAAAAAAGACTGAAACAGCAAACAATGTTTAAGGTGGGTTTAAAACTAGTAAAATTAACATAAATTTGATGAAGTAGCTCTTAAAGCACAAGTATATTAGCCAGACTCATCAAAGGACTGGCAGTAGGACACCTACAGGCCAACTATAAAGCAAATAAGTCTTGCCAATAAAGGAGACTGAGGCAAAAAAAGTTGGAGGAGGCCTCCCTTGTGAGCTAGACTTGGTCAATGCTGGGATGTCCTTTCTGTAGGTTCAAATGTCAATGCTGGCATATCCTTTCTATAGGTTCTCCCTAGGCATGTCCTCTCAAATGCACATCTAACTCTACCACTCTGCAGTTAAAACTACTCACTCTGTATCCCTCGCTCTTACAAAATCCAGTACACTTCCTCAGACTGGAACGTTTCAGCGTCTCCATTTTCTAAACTTACTCAGCTCTCCATCTGAGTTCTTGCCACAGGAGCCAATCACATTCAGGTATAAGTACTAAGCAGCCAGGTCAAATTAGCTGGTTCCTTCAACATTTTAAGCCATAATCATCCCATCGTTTTGTAATTATTTCTTCAAGAGTCAGAGTCTTATCTCTCCTTCAAAACTGTTTATTTCACATGTCTCAGACTGAGGATGACAGACAGTTCTTTTGTATAGTTGTACATGCTATTTAACAATTTATGTATAATCCATAAGAAGTATTTCATAAACACATAAAAAAACTACATTGCAGGTCCAGGATTTCAGCCTTGACGGGAGTAGTCCTTTCTCATATGAGACAACGGCCTCTCAGTTGTGCCTCTTTACTATCTACTCATTCTTCAGTGTCCTATTAAAATTGAAATACCCCCCTTTAGTTACTGAAGTCCATTAAAAGTAGAATGTATCATTCATCTTTCCATTGGCAGATTACAATTAGTAAATGCTGTTTTAAGAAATATTTAATTAAATGAACCATTAAGGAACATAAGATTTTCAAGAAGTCTGGAAAAACTGATTGAGACCCTATTTTTTGCAATTTAGGATATGATAATCACTGACCAGGCTTAAGGTTAACATGCTGTAATAGTTGCATACTACGTTAAAGTGGCAACCAAGTCAGAAACACAGTATATGCCAACTGTGAATTTGTAATCATTACTGCTTATATGCTTTACTTTATGACTGTTTATAACCTACATTGGCTTTTATATTGATTTCAACTCTAGCCCATCGTGTGTGTGGTATGTGCTTGTGTGTGTGTTGCAAAATCATAAGCTTAAGATCTTTCATGTCTTAGCACTATGTCCTACCAGTGGGCTTTTTTCCTTGTGTCCTCCTGTGTTTATTTTAGGGACACAAAGTGTACCAGTACCATGTTCAATACACGCAAAGATTCTGGAAAGCAGAAGTGAGGTGGTCGCCAGTTGCCAAGTGGAGCAACACAGTCAAGCTCTGCAGACTAAACTGTCACTCAGAAGGAGAAGGGAGTGCTTTACTCTAAAGCCCAGTCCAGCTACAGTAAGCAGCCTACTAGTCAGACCACAAGGGCACAAGTCCACAGTTATGTTAATTATTATATTCAATTCATATAAAGAACATGTGAAGAGTGTTAGCTGTATAATTATTAGTATTGTTTTGGTTTATTTTACACTGTTGCCATTATGGTCTAAAGGTTTGCATAAACCCAGACTCAGTTATTGAAATCTTAATTCCCAGTGTGATGAGGTAGGGCCTCTGGAAGGCAATTATGTCATAAGGATAGAACTGTCATGAATAGAGTTCGTGCTCTTATGAATGAAACCTCAGAAAGCTCTCTTGTGCTCCTTCTACAGTGTGAGGCTATGCAAAGTGCACAGTGGGCAACAGGAAAGGCTCTTACCATGCTGCTACCATTGTCTCCTTCCTATTGTTTTGTTACTTTGTTACTTTGACATGGTCATGAGAAAAGACAGCCACTTTCCACTTAGGCATGTCAATATCTTTGCCATGTAATTTTTAAAATTTATTATACTTTAGTGTACTATAATAAGTTATATTCAGTGATTAGCTTATTTACATAGTCAATGGTGATACTGTAGTGACTAACATGACAGAATCTGTAGTCACAATAAAGTCATTCTGGACTGTAAGTAAGAGTCACGAGAAAAGTGAATTAGTTGACAGCAAAGCAGCGAGAGCAAAATTTCTGGTAGAAATAAATGAATCAGGCTGGGTGTGCTGGCACACCCCTTTAATATTGGCACTTGTGAGTTGAAGGCTAGCCTGGTCTACAAAATGAGTTCCAGAACAACCAGGAATGTTACACAGAGAAACCCTAACTCCAAAAAAATAAAGAAAGGAAGGAAGGAAGGAAGGAAGGAAGGAAGGAAGGAAGGAAGGAAGGAAGGAAGGAAGGAAGGAAAGAAGGAAAAAGAAAAGAAAAGAGTGAGTCAAGAGACTGCTATAGCAACCAGCTGCCCTGGCACTGTACTGCACTTCATTTTCTCTTATTTTATTGGATTTTGCGAGCACTCTCTTGTGCTGTTTCTCACCTTCTCACTTTTTCTCTCTTACCTTCTCTCTCAGTTATCTTACAGCCAAATGGAAAGAAAGTGTCCCAGAACAGCTATCTCCATCATCAAACCTGTGCTCCTGTCTAATGGGTCTTCTGTTACAGCGAGTCATGAGGTGTGGTGAACGGACTCCCGTGATGAGGTGTGTGGTTGGTGGGCTTTAAGCTCACTCCCAAATGAGAATGTTCTTAAAACCCTTCTGCCCATCGTGCTATTCATGGAGAGGAAATTACTTCCTCCCTTGAAACTAGCTGTGTTCCACAAGAACTGAGATTTAGAGAACTCAAGTAAATACTGCAGTTTTTATTTGATGTATGAAACTATATTTATTTTATGATTTTAGACATTAAGAAGACATTTTAGCTTTCTAGGAAAACTAAGATTCACATATACTCCTTCCCTTTCTCAGCCTAATTTTCCCAACTGTGAATGTCTTACATTAGTGAAGCATCATCACTTTAATTCATAAGCCAATGCTGAGTCATCTATATCCACTTCCTTCAGAGATGCATTCGTTCATCCTTTGGGCTGTAAAGTTCTGTGAGTTTTCAAATGTGTTTAAAGGGCAAAATTTAATGCAAACCCATTTATCATCCTTTTCTTGAACAGTGTATACTATTTAAAATTGTGTCCCAAACCTTATCAAATCCAATAAAGCCCACATGTTTTCTCCTTGATTATTTTCTGTGGCTTCTATGATGTTCTTGTGGCATTTGCTGTGCCGTGAATGTGTGCTAACTTTCAGGGAGAACGTATGATCTATTTAATTTTGTTTCATTGCTTCAATGAATATTCGGTTTTCAGAATATACTCTTTTCATTCCTTTAGCCTTATAGTGAACCTTTAATTTAAATAGTGTCAATTTACTGAGTTTGTTTTGATTCAGTACTATGCTGGTTAAGGGAGGGGAGCAGAGAAAAATGGATAGCTCAATAAAATCAATTAAAAAAGAAAATATTTTTTTTAATATTTTATAAACTTTAACTCCAATTACAGGGAATGGAGATGAGACTCAGCAATTAAGTGCTTACTGCTTCTGCAGACAATCCAAGTTTGGTTCCCATCACCCATGTCAGGTGGTGCAAAACCAACTGTAACTCCAGTTACAGGGGCTATGACACCCTCTTCTTACTACAGATACCAGCATATATGTAGCACGCATTGTCTCACATACAACTACACACTCAAACACACATAAATAAAAATTAATCTTTCTTGATAATTCAATTTCAGGTGTTACAAACTAACCTGACTGATTTAGTTTAGAATTGCTTTAATTCCAGAGGTCAGGAAGAGATTTATCAGTCATGAGTCTTCTTTCTCATGATGAACATTTTTCCTCTTTGCAATTTACACTCCAATTATTAGTAGTGTTTCTTTTTCCAAATATTTTTGATTTTTTTCTTTCTAATTTTCTAAGTTGGGAACTTGGATTGGTGATTTTCTATTTTCATCTTTCCTAATGCATGTAACCAATAATCTAAACACTCACACTGTGACCTGCCATTATTTCAATGAAAATATTCATTTCACTTGGTTCAAAAACTTTTAATTTAAGTTTAATTAAAACTTAATATTGAGTGGTCACAATAGACATACATTATCTGAAGATATGTTGTTTAATCTCCTTTTGTTTGCCATCTGTCTTACTGATTTTGTTAATTTCCAGCTTTTATGTTTTGATTTCAGAATATATGTTGCATGGTTTTCACTTTTTAAAAAAAACGTATTTTATCTCCTCAAATATGGTCAGTCTTGATGACTATCCCAACATTTGAGTTTGTGAAAAAAAATGTTTTGTGCTCTTGTGTTCTGAAGTATGTTATAAATGCAATTGGATTAGGGTGATTTGTAATGCCTTTTAGCTCAATGATACACTTCTGAATTGAACCGAGGTCCTGTGGAAGAAAACCCAGTGCTCTAAACCACTGAGCCATCTCTCCAGTCTTTCATTCATGTTCTTATGTTCACATATAGGAAATGTTTTATAGTCCAGCCTAATTGAATATAATTTAATTTCTATTTTGGTCAATTTAATTTTTTGTTAATTGCAAACATTTAAACAGTATGTTCATATTGTACTTTTTCAAATTCATATTTTTATGTGTGTAGGTATATAATGGATCAAGGCCAGAGGACATCTTTGTATAATTGGCTTTCTTCAACCTTTATGTGAATCTCAGAAACTGAACTCAAGTGTTCAGGCTATTTTTTAAATTGTTGAATAATTTCACTCATTCCTCTGAGTGTCTTGCCATTCTTATTTAGACATATTTTAAAGTAACAATTTATGATAATTTGATATTTCATTCATCACTTCTGCTAGCAAATCAATCAAATGCAAGGTTGAAGCCCACAGCTTGAAAGGGTTGTTAAGTACAATAGAGTGTCATTCTTATGGTAGAAATTTAAGAAAAATAACTCAAGTGTCAGAAAGAGGAAAAATGCACACCCAGAGACTGGGAAATGAGGCAGGGCCATGTTATGGAAGCAGGCTCAGGGAGATCAGGAGATGGCCTGTCTTGATCATTTACATGGGAAGTCAACAGCATGAATAGGACTATACAAATGGTAAGGAAATGTATTAAGTGGTAAGGAATTTAATGATGAGTGAGATGAAGAAGAGGGGGCCGTTAAGGGTGGTTCAGGAGGTCAGGATTCAATGAAAAGTCAAATGCTAATGAATTAACTAAGAGTAAACAGAAGCAGAACAGGCTAAAAGTGATACATAATTAGTTCACTAGTATATATAGTACAAATGGCTAGATATTTCTATTGATATTTGAATTAAATGCTTTTTAAAGTTCATAGGAAAAGTATGGATCAGAAGCTATTTGAAAGCTATAAGTGCAAAGATAGAGATTCAATCAGTGAAGAACCCCAGAAAAGAAATAGAAGCAAAGATAAAAGAAGTTACAAACCTGTTATTCATTAGAACCTAATTTATAACTCTATGCCAACTTTTAATTGACAATAATTAGACTGGGCCATTTTCAGACACTGCACATTTCTAGCAATGATGCTGTTTTGAAATATAGTCAGAAATCTGTTCTGATGACTAAGAATTCAACAGTACAGCCATACAAGTGAGGATTAAACAAAGTGGTTTATAAAACACTTATAAAACCATTCAAACTCACTCATATCAGAAAGTTCCTGATACTTGATGAAAATATTATATTCAACAAACTTAAAGTTATGTTTGTATTAAGTAGAGACAAACAGGGTATTTCCTCTAAAATCAAGAATGAGGTGAGGATGCCTACTCTCCCTCTCTTAATTAGTAAAGTGCTTGAAAACCTAGTGGATGTTATGAGAGCCTATGACTCCATCAGGAACTGTAGTTCTGTTGCTTGTCACAAGACAAATACCAGACCCCTTAGCATTGTGTAGTTCCAGAGTCCTGCATGGCCCATATACTACTTATACTTGATTTGAAGGAAATTGGGACAATCTCATCAATATCTTGCAGTTTAAGAACTGTGACAATCCAATCTACAAACCCTGTCACACTTTTACACAACCTGTAAATGTATTGAAGTTCTTTTCTTCAATCCATGGCCTAGGTTAGAAGCTAATATCACCCATACTTATACAGTGGGAACTGAGCAAGGGTGTGGGTGTGGATGCTGTATTTCAAGAACATCTCAGATGTTCCAGCATCACTGACACTTGCTATGCTAGACCTAAAGATATCAAATAAAGGTCTGGAAGCTCCACAACTCTAGCCACCAGGATCATGACTTGTAGTAACATTTACACGTGTCCCCACGAAAACTAAAGATGATCTCTTCCACAGGCCATGGATCATGGCCAAAGCCAATGGTGAAAAATTCACTGGTATCATTGTGCTTGTCCCACATGTCCTATAAAAGGATCCCTTCTTGGTTTGTAACCCAAAGACTGGAGAAGATAATTCTCTGTTTTATTCAAAATAGCTTCAGAATGATGGGTATTTAGCAACTGTCACCATTCATTACTGTCTTATGGTACCTGGAGACAGTTCTACAGATTGTGCATCAGCATAACCATGACTGCTGCCATCACATATCCAAGTGCTACAAGTGCTTGGTTCTGTCGGGCCTGGGGGCATACACATCTAGAAGTCCACATCATCTTAAACAATGGACTACATTTATGAGCCACTTCAGTCTAGACCATCAAGGCACTCACAGGCTCTTTGTCATTGGTTACACATAAAGAAATCACATGAACATTAAACTTTTTAAGTTATATGGAATCAGACAAAGGATCAACTGATACCTTACATCTTATTTAAATGAAAAATTGTACTCATATAAAAGATACTCAATAAAATAAGAGAAGTGTTTCATTATATGTGCATAAATTATTTCAGGGAAACTAAGATTCATGAAAAGCCAAGTGAGGTACAGATTGATTCTCCAGGAATAGATCACAATTGGAAGGAAATCCATAAAACGCATGAAGAAAAGAATCAAATTAAGGAAGCTAAAGAAACACAAGAGGATGTGGATAGGTGACACAATGAAATGAGAAAAACAAAACCAAAAGCAAACAAGCAAAAAAAAAAAATCATGAGCAGGAGAGTCAACATAGAAATTATATCAAATCATCAAGAATCTTAGAGGTGTATATTTCGGTCTTAAATTTAAAGAAATAGAGAGAAGAACCATACGAACAAATTTCTAAACTTGGAAGATAGAATAAATAAAGAAAACAACAGAAAAATGAAGGAATAGAACAATTAATATATAGAAATATTAAAATGTTAAAATAGTATATAGAAATATTAAAATATTTAAGACACCATTAAGAGAACAATTATTTGTATTACAAAAATTCTAGAACACACATACAGAAAGCACTGAGACATTTAACAGAATGAAAGTTAAAGAGTCCCCACATCTTTGAATTTGGACACAGATAACCAGATCCAAGGAGCTCCAAGGATCCTGACTGCACTTTTCAAACAAGACCTTCTCCAGAATAGTTTCATATTCAAAATATGAAAGTACAAGACACATAGAACTCTAAAACCAGTGCAAGAAAAATGTCACATATAAATGAAACTTCACTAGAATGACAGCACATTTATCCACAAAAAAATCATATATGCCAGAAAGGAACATAAAAAGCCTGCCAATCAAGACTAGTATAAGTGAAGAAACAAGTCTTTTCAAGAAAAGCAAAAAATGACAGAATTCACCACCACAAGACCAGAGTCCTTCACTGGAAATAAGGATGCTAACTACTATTCTGAATATACTACTGGACAAATTCATAGACAAAAAAGTCACAAAAGAAAAAAGAATTAAGTCTTGAAGAAATGGAGAAGCACTAAACTACAAGATAAATAATTGGTGTGGGGAAGAAACATTGGACAAACAAGACAATAAGGCAAAAATAAAATGGTTTGGCATGATAGCTCACACCGATAATCTCAGTCCTTGAAAAGCAGAATCCAGAGGATTATCCATTTACTGCCAACCTGGGCTATATATAAAGAGATATCTTATAAAACAGAAAAAGAAAACAGCAAAATGACTAAAGGATGCTTAAATTTATAGATAATAACCTTGAATATAGAAGCATGTAGGTCATCAATCAAAAGACACAGACAGATTCAATGAATGAATAACAACAAAAAAAGTGAGACTTAATTATACAGCTACATATTGGAAACCCAGTCTACCGGCAAAGACAAGCACAAGTTGAAAGTGTTGAAGATAGACAATGCAAAGAAAAATAAAGTGATATGGGTTATAATATGCTAATAAAGCAATCAATGAGCAGAATATGTATTAATTATAAATACCTATGCACCTAACACTAGACTACCCAATACATAAAGCAGACACTCATAGACCTAACAGTAGAGATTCACTGCAATGCTAGTTAGTTGGAGACTTTAGCATCTGATTTTCACAGTAGGAAAATAGTTCAAACAGAAAATCAGCAAGTAAGAATTAGGGTTGAATCATACTATAGAATAAAAGGACTTAATAGGTATTTAGAAAACATTTCAACCGACAACACTAGAATATACATTTTCTTCCTTGAGACACAGAATATTCTCCAGAATAGATCATATGTTAGGTTAAAAATAAATACCAATAATTTTTTAAAAAGTCACCATACAGAGAAAGACAATTATCACATGTACTCATAGGTGGTTTTTAAACATAAAGCAAAGAAAACCAACCTACAAACCATAATCCCAGAGAACTTAGACAACAATGAAAACACTAAGAGAGACTTACATAGATCTAATCTACATGGGAAGTAGAAAAAGACAAGATTTCCTGAGTAAATTGGGAGCATGGGGACCTTGGGAGAGGGTTGGAGGGGGGAGGGGAGAGGCAGGGAGGGGAGCAGAGAAAAATGTAGAGCTCAATAAAAATCAATAAAAAAGTCATCATATCATGTGTTTTTGCAGGGCACAGTAAAATCAATGAAAAGTGAGAAATCAAATCAGGAGCCACATTATTATTAAGGATCCATATTATCTTATATCACTATTAAGTCTCCATATCTTACAAGAATAACTTTCAGTTTCTTGAACCTAATGTATCCTGTAAACCACACTTTTCACCTTGTGCTGAACTTGTGACCCCATGATGTCCAGCGACCACTTTACCTGATAAACTCCTGTGATAGATGACTGCCCTTTTGCCTTGTGAAAACGTGTCTTCCCAGATACCTTGATGACCCTCCCTCCATGGGATGCATTCTTGCACTTATTTTTGTTACCTCCTTTCTAACAGTCAATTAACTCCACAGCTGTTTTCTATCAACCCCTTCCCCTTCCTCATAAAAGGAATCTCAAATGCCAGTGAGGGGTTGCTCTCAAGGATCCCAGTGTAAGGTGAAGCAGCTGTCAGGCCAGTCTCTTGTGCACCTCTGCATGAAGTTTGCTTAATGAAGCAGTCATGGAAATGTTTTTTCCCCCTTGCGTCTAACATAGATCATATTTTAGGTTATAAATTAAATATCAATAAAACTTTTAAAAAAGGAATCATATCATGTGTCTTTGCAGAGCACAATGAATTAAACCAGAAATCAATTAAAAGAAGAGCAATAGGTATCACAATCTATAAGATACATCTTTATTAGTTATTGTTTATAATGATAAATGAATACATTAAAAGTAAATAGAAAATTTCCAAATAAATACGCTAACAATACACTTCAAAGATTCTAATCTACAAAATAAAGATAAAGTTTGTAGAAAATAAACTTCAGAGAAAAATAAATGAAATCATAAACCAAAATAGGTGAAGTAAATGCATTAATATTTTGAAAATATAAACAAAATTGGCAAATGTTTAGTTAGAGAAAAAGGGAGAACTAAACCAGTAAAACCAGAAATATAAAAGGAGACACTAACTGATGCAGAGAACTGTGAAGAACAACTGGTAGCTAAGGAAATGTTCTGAAAGGGAGCAATCTATTATCTATCTATTATCTATCTGTCTGTCTGTCTGTCTGTCTGTCTATCTATCTACTTTTAAGAAAGGTTTCTCTGTGTAGCTCTGGCTATCCTGGAATACACTCTGTAGACCAGGCTAGGCTGAAACCTAGCCTCTGCCTCCTGAATGCTACAATCCTGGGGAACTAGAATTACAGATGGTTGCTAGCCATGTGCGTGCTGGGAATCAAGCCAGAGGCCTTCTGGAAGAGCAGCCAGTGTTCTGAACCCTTAAGTCATCTCTCTGCACTCCCTCACCAATAATAATTGAAACATACAAAACTTTTTGTAACTAGCAATTGAATAAATGTGAAGTAAAATAAAGAGACAGCTCGGTCGGTAGTGAAGAGGACTGCCGGATCTTTAGAGGACTGGGATTTGTGTGGCTTACAGTCACCTGTCACTCCAGCTTCAGGGGACACAATACCCCATCTGATCTCTGCAGGCACTCAGAGGCACGTACTCCACTCTCACACAGATATGTGCAGATAAATATTAACAAAAAGAAATGTGATAAGAGCATCTTTCTTTTTTGAGAACTCTAAACATTAAGTGATTTTGCTGAGGAAGAATGCCAGATCACAGCAAGCATTTTATATACTCTAGCACTGTTAAGGTCTCCCTCAGAAGCAAATCCACTAAGGTCTGTCAAGCCTTTAGCATGCTCTCAGTGAGTAAATCTGCTCTGCAGTCTGTTGGTAGTAGCAATTCGCGGTGACTTTCTCTTTTCCTCAGATTAACAAAAACATCTTTAGGATCACACTGCCATGCCATTACTTAGTTGGACCCACTGAGATTTCTTTCATGCCTTCTCAGTCCATCTTCTTAAGAGTAGCCATGCCTTGCCATCAGGAGTAACGTCAGTGCTGTTGCTCTGGTTTCTTTCTGAATGTGTTGAGATAACCTACTCTATATTTTCAGGAAAATATGTGCCATAACTTGGTTAAATAAACCTCTTCTGTTAAATTTACAACAATCTCTTCCCTCAGTCCCCTCTCTTTACATTTTTTGGATATACATCTTTGCTTATTAATTGCTATAGAAATAATACTATTTATTTCTGTGCACAGGTAATATAGTTGAAGCAGACATATCATCTTGGTGAAAAAGATCAATTTAGAAGCAACATTTAAAGTACTCAATTTCCCAATATTGTGAAATAGAAAACGTAGAAAGTACTGTGTGGTGGGTATGCTTTCACTTCCTGTCAGTTGGCAAACAATATAGAACTTTATGTCCCAGTTTTCATTAAGCACTTTGCATTTTCTATACTTCTTCCAGAGGCAAAACAATTTTCCAAGGTACCAGTCCACTTCAGTGTATGTAGCAGGGATATTAAAGAAGAAAAGAAGACCTTCAACAATGTCTTCTGTCTTATGAACATTTGGGAATGGTTTTGCTTGCCACATAAGACTTCAGTCTGACTAAAAAGGTAAGTCTACTAATTAAATCAACTTACATGATAACTTTTACTTTATTGTCTATGTGGAAACCTCAAAGAAATGTCATTAGCAACAAACTCCTGCAACAAAGTAGGGATTTTAAAAAGATTGCAAGATACAAGATTAACTTACAAAAAATAAAAGTCTGTATATATACCAGCAATAAATAAATGCAACTTGAAATGAAAGCCAGCATTATTTAGAATCCTGCTAAGGTATGGAATATTTCCATATAAGTCTACTGATTATGGATGTGATTTGTATGGAGAAGAGTACAAACTCTGATGAAAGAAACTAAAGAAGTACACAGTCGGGTGGTGTGACATATTATGCTAATGTATAAAAGAGTCTTTCTTAAATATGGGAATTCATAGGCCTCACCAAATAAAATATGTAGATGACAGTAGGCACCTTACAAGGAAGAATTTGACTCACACTTCTAAGAGAAATAATCAAGTTTGAAAGGCTGAAATATGGGCATGACTGTAGCTACTTACTTTCTTCCTGGTCAAGAATCACAGTGGATCTCTGATTATAGAAGTAAATACCAAAAGTATATTCACATTTCCCAGTAGGTGAGAATGTAAGGAAACAAAACAAGCACGTACCAATTCATCGATGCTGACCATCAGCACACTCTCATATGCTTTACCTTCTTTATCTTGAATGTGGCAGTCAGATGATGTGACAGGCAACAGAACAAGGATCAGGGGAGGAATTCCAAAGATATATCTAAAAGAAACTGCACCCAACAGTTAATGAGCCCAAGGTAGATGCCACAACATGGTTGTGTTTGAACACCTATATCTAATAATTTTAAAAATACATTTCAATTCTGGCATAGCACAGAAAGATCTATAAAAATGAAACAGAGACAGCTAACCCGAGCTAGCAGAAGCTCACGGAGCCTGGACTGACAGCTGGGGATCCTGCATGGGACCAAACTAGGCCCTATGAATGTGGGTGACAGTTATATGACTTGGTTTGTTGTGGGGCGGGCGGGGAGGACCCTGATGGTGGGACCAGGACTTATCCCAGGTTCATGAACTGCCTTTTTGGAGCCTATTCCCTATGGTGAGATACCTTGCTCAGCCTTGATGCAGGAGAGAGGAACTTGGATCTGCCCCAACTTGGTATGCCAGACTTGTTGACACCCCAAAGGAAGCTTTACTCCCTCTGAGGGGTGGATGTGTGGTGGTATGGGGAGGAAGTCGGGGGCAGAAGAAGCAAAGAGATTGGGAACTGGGTTGGTATGTATTTTAAATAAACATCTCCCCCTCCCTCCCCCCCTCTATATATATATAATGAAATTGTATGACAAGAGAAATCAAAGACTTCTGAAAGATATTCAGTAGAGGGGAGTGTGACAGTTTTGTCAGTTGGATTTGTACCAAACATTGCTGAAAGAAAACATATATAAGAAAAGAGGTACTCTACAGTTTCTTAAAGTCACACATTATTTAAAATATATGAAAGATGTCATATGAATGCTTATTTATACAGAACTATAGCCTTCATGAAGGCAAATCCAGTTCTTTTCTAGAGGAAGTGATGTGAGGGGTACTCCTTTGGTTCTGCACTACGGTGGTTCATTATTTGTAATAATGAATCTTAGAGTGTTTCACCTTTCCCAAACTCTGATCATGCTAAATTGTGTTTGAAGACTCTTCTCCATATTTTACAATTTTACACATGTATTTTCACAAAGACTTAGATTCTGTTCAAGAATGCTCTCTCTTAATTTCTTTCATGGTAGGAAAAGCTCAAGCAATAGACTCATACCTTCTCAGCTGATGGTTTATGATTGCTTTTTGTAAGACTTTACAATCAGAATCAACTGTCCAATTAAAAGGAATGAAATTTTAAGTCACCTGGGGTAAATAATTAAGATGGAAACCAAGTGGTACATAGAAACATTAAAACCAACCTATTTATCCATGAGTCTGCACATCTTGCTTTCATATTTCCATGAACTTGGTTGTGTTAATGACATACTTACCATGCAACAGCAAATTAGCATTATAACATCTAGTGCTCAGCATTTTATGTGCATCTTCTCTGTTTGTCTCAACAATGTTCTTTAAACCCAAGGAACTGACAATGACAACAACTTAAAGACAGTAAAGCACACCACAAAGATGTCATCTATTATACTATTGCCCAATGATGTTAAAAAGTCAGAAGTGTTCACCATAAATTATA
The DNA here is from genome assembly GCA_004026605.1 of Ondatra zibethicus. Classification (NCBI taxonomy): domain Eukaryota; kingdom Metazoa; phylum Chordata; class Mammalia; order Rodentia; family Cricetidae; genus Ondatra; species Ondatra zibethicus. The sequence continues at coordinate 42,887 of PVIU01008100.1, forward strand.
ATCTAAATGACTCATGTTTTTTACAAATAGAGAAAATGGGCTTGGTAGAAGTTATGGTAACTCACAGAACCTCAACCATAGACAAAGAACTACAAAGGCAACTAAGGCATGCTAAGTACAGCAAAGAGCCCACACCCCTGAATTGGTTATCCATTACAAAGTCTGCACATCTTGCTTTCATATTTCCATGAACTTGGTTGTGTTAATGACATACTTATATATAAGCCCTGAAAGCTTATATATACAAGTGACATTATACAGAATGAGCAGGTTGTATTTACATATTTATAAATATATCTCTCCCCATCTCCTGCTCTCTCCTCCTTCCCTCCATATGTGTGCATGTGAATGAAATAACAAAGAAAATAAGGCCATGAATTTGAAGGAGCATAATGGGGGTAAATCAGAGAGATTGAAGGGTGGAAAGGGAAAAAGGGAAATGATGTAATCAAAACCCCATAACTCATAGCTTCCCATATTTATACAAAACTAATACTTGATATGCTCAGAAAGTAATCCAGGAATGGACATGAAATCTATTCAAAATTCTTCACTAAATAATTCATTTCAGATCAAAGATTATGATCCTAGGTGCTCTTAATTGGACTACTGAGCCAGGGCCTGTTAGGTAAATCTATCTACCTGTCCGTCTATCTATCTGTCTATCTATCTATCTATCTATCTATCTATCTATCTATCTATCATCTACCTTCTTATGTATCTATCACAGATGATAATCTATTTATATATGTGTAGATATAAGTATATTCTACATATTTTATTACATATAATAAAAGAGAGACCTTCAAGTTGGCCTACTTTTTGTAGCACACAAACAACAGTACTAAGATTAGATGTTTACTTGAGTCTTCTACTTCATTGGGATTTGATTTGAAAATGCCCACAGTCACTTGATAGCATATTATCACACTGGTATTCTGATTGAAAGCTACTTTCCCACAATATCAACCATCTACACTTCTCCTATTACCGTTCTTTTCACCCAGGATACACACTGATCAATTATTAACACATTTTCTCATAGCTATATAAGTTTTTATAGCAACATGCTGTTTATTTCATCCTTGATCTTACAGGCCTCCAAAACTTAAACTTTGGAAGGGATAGACAGAGGAAAGAGATGGGAGATGTCACTTGAACTCAAATAAGGGTGTGATGATGTTATTAATAAAGAGATTAATTTTCATCTATACTTAAATCTTAGTTCAAAGGTCCATTTTCTGTGTTTTAGTAAGTTACTTTGTTTTACTTTATAAGATTACCAGTTTTCTTCTTCATGCCAGTTTTCAATAATACTGTACTTCTCAGAATCATATGAACTTACAGTTCACTGGACAGCATTTTGTCAATGCTCTACAGTGTTGGTTTGGTGGAATATTTTTTGCACATGTGTGCTATATGAAAATTTTAATCATAAAACTATTCTTAAAATACAATTCATCTTCTGTAGATCCTCACAGTTAAGCAAGGTAGGTATTGACAGACCATGGAGACTTTAAAATATAGATAATTGGGAGTTTTGTCTTTAATCTCACAATGGACTAAGTGACTGACTAAATAGCTGAATTTCATTTAAACTTCCTGTACCTGATCTCAAACTTTCAATGATCTCCTAATGTATCTCTCTTCTCTCTCATCTCTCAAACACCTTAACTTTTCAGATTCTATTTTATAATCCAAATAGAGAAACCCTTCACATTTAAATTGCCCCAGGCATAATTCCATAAACACATCAGGGCCCAAGATGCTTATCTCATAGGTTCCTGGCTCTATCATCAATAGTGTGTACTTTCTTCTGTAATTCAGTTGTTACTTCCAAATACATGCATAGTCACAAATTAAGATTTTTCTGATTTGAGGGTGTTTCCAACACTGTTGTCTCAATGGGAAAGGAATTCAATATTTGCCATATCTTGCTTCTTTTTGTTTCATAGCACACTTCTAATCCTGAACTTTTTATTAGGTCACAGATAAGACACACTGGAGGAACAATACAGGACATGCATTGGCTTGTAGGATTGTCTTTAAATCTCCCGAAGGGTTTGAAACTGGAGAATTTGTTTTCAGTAGGGAATTTGGTTAAACCAGAATGATAGCTGTCGAAAAATTCTTGTTGGTTTTTAATGTAAGCCAAATAATACATTCGATCTCCAGCTGCTTAAGTTATGAGGTCAAAGTGAACATAAATAAATTGGTTCTTCAATCCATCATATCCAGTCATTTATCAGTTTCTTTCATTGTTACTTTAATTTTTTGAGATTGCAAAATAATTTTATTTCTCCCATCCATTTCGTACCCCAAACCTTTCTATATACCCTTCCTTACTCTATTTCAAATTTACAACTTCTTTTCTCATTGTTGGTATCTATGTTTGTGTATACATATATATTCCTAAAAACATAAACACTGCCTGCTCAGTCTGTATAATCTTACTTACATGCATGTTTTCTGGCTGGCCATTTGATAACCAATTGGTGTGCTTTTCCCTGGGGAAGACAATTTCTCCCACACTCAGCATTTCCTGGAGGCCTTCAATCCTTTGTCTAGGGTTGAGGCCTTGGGGGCTTTTCCCATCCACTTTAAGGAGTGTTCATTGAATGTCCTTTTGTAAGTCAAATAAATAAAACAGAGAATTCAATTCTGCAGCCACTTTGTGATGTTCATGCATACAGGTCATTCACATTTTACAGTGGAGAATCTGGAGCCCAGAGACCAGTTCTCCAAAATAGTGTTCCTAGGAGAAACCAGGATTCACATCTGACATGCTCAGGTTGACTTGTCTGGGAATCCAGCTTTCAGCTACTCAATGCACTTCCTATAATGGTAACTGCATGTACAGATAGTCCAAAGGAATAAAAAAAAATATTTTCTTCTGCATGAACATCACCAAGGTACTTCCTGATGAAGCTCTGACACTATAGCATCTGGTCCCATTTCAAGGGAAAACAGTAACTATTTGGACATAGTATAAAGTTATTTGTTAAGAGTCAGGATAAAAACACTTCAGACCTGTGGGCCATGAACGCTGGTTTTATAAAAGAACTTTCCATTTATGTTTAAGATGCATACACAGTGATGTGAAACTTGTAATTCTCTGTCAGACCTCCTCAAGCTTCCTGCTCACTCCTAGTCATTCTGTGTTTCCCATGAGCGCACTTTATTAGCAAATAAAATGTATAATAAAGTTCTTAAAAGAGGCAGCAGTAGTGCAGGTCAAACGGTGAGCTTTCATGTACTCAGTGCCCTCAGAGGCAGGGCGGAAACCAAGCACAGCATAGCACAGCACAGCACAGCACAGCCGGACTGGAGCTTAAGCTCCCAGTGAGTGCATTTTGGAACAAAAATGAAGACAGCCACTCACTTTAACTCAAGAATTAAACATTTTCATATTCTGTTTACTCACACCTTATGATGCTTGACTAATGTGGACAGGAAATTAAGCCTCCATATTTAAATTATACACCTTTGCTTTCTTCTGTCCTTTTATCTCCCCAGATCATACCTAAGTCAAGGGTTAAAGTCAGAAGTGAAAAGAAGCAATTTCAGAACCAGGGGCATTGTAAAGGAAACAGGGACACGCTTTCTGGTTGTAATTAAACTCCTGGAGGGCACCCTCTCTCCGGTCTCCACACCTTTTATTTGGTTTCTGACATACTCCAATATGCCCGGCTCTTGGTTCTCTAATACCTAAAGGATGGAAAATAATAGGACCCAAAGGAGTGGCCTGGAGAGAAACAACACGGAGCTTCGGAAGGAAGAGCACTGGGCAGGCTCCCTGCTCCGGCACCCTAGCAGGTTCTAGGAAGTATTTACTGGAAAACATTTCCTCAAGTAGATTCTCTCTCCTCACATTCCATTCTGTTCTCATCTATGCTTTTTCAGCATTTGTTTATTTATTTTAGTTCTAACTACAAGTGGGTTCCAGCCACTGTCAATTCTGCTTTTGTCCATTTTAAGTCCTTATTTATTTCAAGCAAATGAAAACCTGTTAGACTGATCAAGGTGCTAAGAATTTGTACTTTTAGTCCTATCTCCCTTCTGTAGCAAATATGTAGAAGGGGGAAAATCTGGCTTTTTACAATTCTAGCCGCAGGACTTGTGTTCCCAGCAAACAACGCAACATACAGCCTGGGTCGGAAACTCCCAGAATTACTGAGGGGATAAGAGGGGGTTTTCCAGTGATCTGTCCTTTAGGGTTTAAAAGCGCATCCTCGGGAGCGACTCTTTCATTCTGCATGCAGTTGTGAGTTACCAGAGCCCAGCGACTCCCTGAACATAGGCAGTCTGTGAGTAAGTTTGCGCGGCCAGGAAACGGGGAAGGGCTGCTTGGGCATGTCGCTGACTAGGGACAGAGTGTGACTGTTTGTTAGCCACTGACTATTGAGACCTGATGCAGGCGGCCACCGCGGGGCGACTCCGGCACTGAGTCTCTGGGTCCGGGGATTGAAAGCCGGTGTCAGGAAGGGCTCCTCCCCGCCTGCCCCAGGCTGTACGCCCAGGTGCCAATGTCTCTGGGCCACCGAGCTCAGCGCGGGTAGTAGTTGACCATGGGAGAGGCCGTGCTCCCAGCCGGTCCAAAGTGCAAGGCCGGGCTATTCCCGGACGTGCGGGGGCGGGTTGCGCGTCCCTGAGTGTCCCAGAGTCCCCGGCGCGCTAGGCGCACCTACGTGCGCACGGGAGAGCAGCGCTTACCATGGAACATGGTCTGCGGGAGGTGGGTGTAGTCATGATGACTGGGACTGCAGCAGGAGCGAGTTCTCAACACCCATAATCACGCCCTGGACCCCGGTCATCCGCCGAGTGGCCGCACGCCGGTACTGGGCAGGACAGTCTCGGCAGCTGGCTCCTCTCACCCACGCCGCGCCTAGTCCATCCATCCCAGGAGAGGCCGCATGCATCACCCGCTGGCCAGGCGCTCTGACTTTGCCATAACTTCCGTAGGCTCTGCCGGCAGAGTAGGCAGGGTACTTTCAGTTTCTACTTTGCGCTGGGTCTTCAGGTTCAATGATTGGTTTTATACCCTTAGCGTCTTCCCCATGCACCTGGACCAGGATCAGTGGTCGCTGCAAATTTCGAAAGTACCTCAGGAGAAGCCAGCTGGCCTTCTGGATCAGAGAGATTCGGCTAAAAGGCTTTCCAAATGACTTCTAACCGCTTTGGCAAGTCTGGGAGACTGGGAGCTAAAACCACCGGTTGATAATATGTCCAGAGAAGCCGCAAATGTGCAGCAGTGTGAAGGCTCGCTATTGCAAGTCAGTTCCACTGAGGAGGCGTTGCTGCTTCTGCCGCTGATGTGGCGGACGTTGCCAAGTCATCTTAAAAAAAAAAAAAAAAAGGAAGTGAAGAAGAACGATTAAGAGGGTCACGCCCTCTGCCCCTCCAAGCTCTCTAACTAGTTTCTTTCCTTCTTGTCTTCTGTGCAATGCACCTGCTCAGATGGGACTTGAAGGAAAAATAATTCTTGTGAGCTCAGCTAGTATAGTTGGTCAGTGGGGGACGTAGAAGTTACTCATAGTAATTGCTAACTAACCCCCACAGGTGCGTTTACCTGACATGACTAATAAACTATCTATCTTGATTGTTTCATTGAAAAAAAATTTCTAGTAGATGTGAATCACCAAGGTGATTCCTAATTTACTGCTGTTTCTCATAAGCAGAAGAGACCTTGCTCAGGTGAAGGTGGATAGAGCAAACCAACAGCAGGAAAGATCAGAGATCACGCTAATGGTTTCCATTTATCTCGCAGCTGCTCTATGCCAGTACTGTGGTGAGCATTTTACATGTACTGTGGCATCCGAAGCTTTCTGTGAGGCATAGCGTTTTCTTATCTGCAGTTCAAAGACACATGTGGGAACAGAGGCTTCCTTGAACAGAGCTAAGTTAACATAGTTGGCCTAATTAGGACAAAATCCTCCTGCAGGCTGGCTTCAAAGTCTCTGCTTCCATCATCCCTTGTGTAAGAAAAGTCCATGAATCCTGCAGTGTGGACACTAGTATACTTAGAAGGAAGGTGACTTTGGAGTGGTGGGTATGCCCTTAAGTCTTTAAGGAATCTTGGGAAGGTTTCTGGAGTTTGGGCTTCCTAAAATGACATCTAAACAAGATCAGACTCGGAGCTGGTACAGAGAGAGCTTCAAGCTCTCTTGTGGTGTAACAGTGAAAAGAAGCAGAGGGGAAGGGGTGAGAAGGGACTGGCTCTGTGCTAGAGTGTGAAACGAAGAGGTTCAAACCGGGCGCTTGGCTGTGCATTCTGCTGGTACTCTTATTGTTCAAATTCAATCTGTAAACCCATGCTGTTAGTGCTCTTCCTGAATTAATGTTACCAGGTGACTACAGAGGCTGATTAAGGAGGTTTCCACATCTCTCTGGCCTACATCCTCTCATAGCATTGGGGAATTTGAGTGCACGTATCATTTTTATTAACCTAATATTTTTATTGATTATTTGGAAATTTTACATAATACACCCTGATCACTCTTACTTGTCGCTGCTCCCTGTTTCTGCGTTCCTTCATGAGTTGGGCCCCGTTCTCTTGGGACCTGACTCATCTTCACTGCAGCCACTGGCCTTTCCCCCCTGTTCCTCAGACAGCTCTCTCCACTGAGACGGTTTACCTGGGATATGACTAGAATCCAATATTGCTGTGCGACAAGAACTATGCTGGTGAGAAAATGCTTCAAGGAAGGACAATAAAGATGTCCACAAAAGCAGGCAGAAAAATCAAGGAAAACAGAGGACAGGTGGCAAATGAAATCAGGAAACCAGGCCGAGTGGGAAAACCCACGCACTTCCAAAAATGTCACAGAAACTTAGGAAGTAGAAAAAGAAGAGGTTGCAGCGACTGTTAAAGATTAATTCCATAAACATGCCTAGGTCTGTGATAAAAATCCGAAACTCCCTGGCCCTGGGGTTGAAGCAGTAACAAGCTGCTCGTGTTCTGAGCTTTCTTTTTCCCCCTTCCGCTGTCAGGCTTTTGGGGGTAGAGTCAAAGAATGTCTATCAACAATGAACCAAAGGGGAAAGTGTTTTCCTTCCTGGTGCGGTCACCATAAGGACCGACAGTACAAGACTGGTGTGCGGGCAAACCCTGAGGAGAAGGAGGGGGAAGCAGGGGCCAGGAGAGGAGAATCACTTTTTTATAGGTCTCTGTCTGTTCCTAAGTGTTAAGAGTGTCTTCTGAAGAAAATATTTTGAAAGCATTTGGAATTTAAAAGGTTATTTTTAAAAGAATGCTATTGGACCATATCATATCATGGGAGGATTCTGAGAAAATTAGTGTCATTTCGAGAGCATCAGTACAGATTCCTGAATCAGTTGTTTGCTTTACAGTATAGACTGAGCATACTGATGGACAAGGATAAGTGTTTTATGAAGTTTTAGAATGTTGATGGTGGAATAAGTGAAGTAGGAAGCCAGGCCTGGTGCTGCAGACCTCTAATCCCAGCTACTCAAGAGTCGAAGGCAGGAGAAATAAATTTTCAGTTCCTGCTTTGTAAAATTAGTGAGACCATGTCTTTAAAAATAATAGAGTAAAAAGAGAACTGAGGATATAGCTCCAATATTGAGAGTTTGTTTAATTTGCATGAACCGCTAGGTTCCATCCCCAATATCATCAAGAAGAAGGAGGAGGAGGAGAAGAGAAGAAATAAGACAGTTATAGAAAATGATTAACACTGAGTAATAGGAAATACTAAAATAAAGATAGGATGCTGACTTAAGAGAGAAAATTATTAAGGTGAGCGAATGTCTTTTTAACTTTTACACTTTACAATCATTAATCAAAATAGTCAATTATTAATCTCTCTGTTGCCCAGGCCTGCCTTGAACAGGCATTATCTATTTAAGCCTCCTGACTATTGAGATTCTATGCATATACCAACATCCACAATGAAAATTTACTTTTTTGACTAATTATCTATACTCATTTTTCCTGACCAAATAGGACATCTATCTATCTATCTATCTATCTATCTATCTATCTATCTATCTATCTATCTATCTATCTACCTACTTACCTACCTGTGCTCTCTGAGATCTAAACTTTTATGTTGTTCAAGGGCATTTGCTGAAGTTTCTATGACTTAATATTTGAGGCAAAAATATTAAAATAGTAAATATTTCAAACACACACAGATGCATAGCTTCTGGGACCTATGAGTTTTGTATTTGCATGGAATGAATTTTGAACATTAGTAAATGAGCATCTATTTATGTGTCATAATTTTTTCTTGTTACATTGCTGGATAAATCATAAATTGACAATGCTACTACATTTAGATTTGATAATATTCAGCTTGGAATTTCTAATTATACTCATAATCAGGACATATTTGTTCTTCATATCACTTGTGAGATTCAGCTAATTTTGTCAGATTTTACCAATAGCACAAAAGGAGCTGAAAATTATTTTCTAAAACTCTGTAAAAATGTCCCATGAAACTATTCACTTTTTGGAAGACATAAATCGAGAATAAACATATTTAGTTAAATGGAATGAAGTCCAAGGATAGGGCCAAAGACTCTCTGCTTTGGCCACTACACGACTGAAAAATGAATATTTCTTTTTCTGAAGGTTCAGTTAGAAATGAGGAACTCTGCTGTTGAGAAGTAAATGTAACATTTCAGGGATTGTTAGAGCCATGGGAACAAAATAAAGTTCATGAGTGTAGATGCTGAAACACTGAAGTCATAACACATGTAGGGAAAGACCTTGTGCCACAGTTGCTGCCTAGTAAATGGGGAAACAAAATGTGTGCCCACCAACAAAGCCAACACAATGACAGCAAAGTAGGAAAGTCAGAACTTCATAAAGCAAACGAGGATGCATTTTCAAAATAGTAAAAAGTATCTCCCAAATCCTCAGAGTGTGAGAAAGAGGGTGACTGGAGAACATGTCCCCTTGTTCGGCTTTGTCCTGAAGACAGCCACACAAACGGAGCAGGGCATGGAAGTGAGGGAATAGAGCGGGGAAATTTTCAGAGATGTTTGGTAATGATGAAAATAGTGGTCCCAAATTTCACAAACGGACACAGGGAAAGTTTTTAGTTTTGAGACGTGTTGAAGCATATCTCCATATTAAATGGCAAAATTAGGTTCTGCAATAGTGGGAAGAATGGAATGGAGAAACTAAATTTGTCTGATACTTTTCCTACCCTCCAGCTTAATTTCAGCCTTTTATAATTTTCAACAACAAGAATCTGCTATGTAACAATAGTTTTACAATACTTTGAAATATCCCCTGAACACTCAGACACTGTAGGCCCAGGTATTGTTTGGTCAAGTATTTCTCATGTTACCTTTTAGAAAAAGCAGCCATAGAGTAAGAAGTTTGTTTTACTTAGTTCGTTTGTGTGCTAATGAAGATGTGGTTGAGAGTTGGGGCTTTTACAATATCTGTTAGATCTGGGAAGGGATTATGCCTTAAATCTCTGCCTTTATATAAGGCTAGTCAATGAAATTGTACCTAAAACAATTTTTCCTTGGAAGGAGTTTGAAGAATATAGAAAATGTTTTGCTTAAAGCACTCAGTGACTTCCTTCTGCGCTGTCCAGTTACTGTTTGAAGATATTGTGTTGTTGATATGCACTCTCGGATAGCCGCTACTAGCTCAGTCAGTCTAGAGACCTTTGAGTCAGTAGATTGCTTCCAGAACCACATGCTATACCCACTTATGTCCGTGAGTAAATGGAGACCTCAGTGGAACAAGTCTTGACCTGCTTTGATCACAGAGATCAGAATTCTGAGTGAAGTTATGCTAATATCCAGGAATATTAGAATCCCAACTACTGACTGGCAATTATATGCCTAAGATTCTGGTACGAGTCAGTCCTCACATTTAGCAGAAATTTAAATATTCTCTAATATGGAAGGCTACCTCATTTAAATACTTTTATTGTCACATTAGAGGTTAGCTTGATTTTCTTTGCTCTTCATTAAACCAGGTTTAATGTGTCCAGTGCTTCTGTGATGAGGAGGGAAACAGAGACAGGAGAATCCCTTGGAAACTCATGAGCCAGCTAGCCTGGCTGTGTACATAAGGAGACAGCAAGAGAGTGTCTCAGAAAAGGAGGGGGCCAAGTATTGACAGCTCAGGGCCTCTGGTCTGCACAAGCGCTGTACCATAGCATAGCCCCAGACACACACACACACACACACACACACACACACACACACACACACACACACACACACACACACACGAAGGCAAATTTTAAATAATTTGTTTGTCAAAAGTGAGGTCTTAACTTGGTTGGGCAGGCTGGGCACAGGACGCAGGTTGGGGGTGGGACTGAAAAGAAGAAAAGAAATTAATATTATTATAAAAAAGAAGAAAATTTAAAAAAACTGAGATCTCTTTGGTTGTAATTCTAAACTAAGCCAAACTGCTAAATTTCTAAAACAAATTTTATGAAAATTTGAAGCTATTTACCAAAACCAAATATTTTGTTTGCTTCATAATCATCTACTTGATTTATGTGAGCTTTTATATACCTATCTTCTGATTTATTTACATGGATGTATGTTCTAAAATTAGACTAAAACAATTAAATGGCAAATAAATCAAACATTACTGTGTACACTGGTTTATTGAACAGTCAAGAATAATCCAATGCCCAACACTATAGGCATTTGCAACCATTTGCTAGTGCTAGCCCTTTTTTAAACCAATGATTCTGAAAATAAAACCTAAATGTAACCAAACCAAATAAAAAACAACAAAATAGAGGATTCTTAAGAACTTAAAAAGAAAAAAAAACTAAAAAACGTTCTTAGTATCTTTGAAACAGTTGCCGTCAGTCTGATTAAATTCTCAGTTTGGTAACTGGTATTTCAATTTGGGCAGGAGCTACAATGTTCTTTTATGACTTTAATATTCCCCAGCTCATTTTTAAAATCTTTTGTCTTATTGGCCTGGATTAGATTTGCTACAATTTTTTCTATTTTATTATTATTTTTAAATGAGATCTTTGTTGCATTTCAACTTGCCGAAAGAGATAAACTCCATGTCGCACCCGTTCTTGAAAGCAGACCCCCTTAGTGTCTGTCTTCCAGCTATTTCCCTTAAGTGCAGCTAATTCGGTGCAGCAAATCAGCAAATAGAATTAACTGGAACTTTGCTCCCCTGTGAAATTACAGTAATGCATTTCTGAAGGGCCCTCTTGCCAAGGCTCTGGTCTCTCCTACTTCCACTGAGGTGCAGAAACAGCCTCTCTGTAGTCTTCTTGTGTGCGATAGAACATAGCAATAAAGACCACACAGCAAAGATACACACTGTCGATGTTACACCTTTCATTGGCCTGTGAATTCCTTGACAACTATAATATTTTACAACTCTAAATATACTATAACTATACAAGGGACTTCACTCATCTTGTGTTTTATTTATCTGTTTGGGAATAAAATGGACTATCATTTGCCTGTCCTCTCTGGCCCTTCTTGGAATTCAACACAGCTAACCAAATAACGCTATGTGCCATGCAATATTCTAGGTGAGCAACTACTTCAGTGAACAATAAAGAAAAATAAATTCTGCTTGATTATATTCATTTAAGGGGTAAATATTGCAATAAAATTTAACCACAGAATCAATGTAGATCCCATTTACCTTTAATTTATAGATTAAGTAATATTAAAGGCCAAAAATGTCAAAATGCTCACAAAATTTCTGTGAATTGATTTAGATTTTCAGGTTGCACTTTTTTAAAATTTCACTATTTAAAACATGAAACTTTATTACATTGATTGTAATGAACATCCTGATGCCATATTGCACATCACCCCCATAAAAGTATATATTAACCCAAAGAAGATCACATTCTATGTCATGGCTCCACAGTCTGCTGTGTTTGGCCATCGGTCTCCACATTGCTGTTTTATGTTGTTTCCTGGTCTTATTTGAAAGAATTCACCGAGTGAAAGGGGATCTCAGGATGCTCATTACATTGGACTTCAGTTTTTGTTAGGGTTTATTACTGGATGCTTCTGTAATATACTGTTTTTTTTTTCACTTAATTTTCATGAAGTCATAACTTTCTTCCTCTGAAAATATTGACTTTATCTCAATTACTTATGTTCTGTTGTACATAATCACTTATTTTAACACTTGATGCTTATGCAGCTCTTATAGATTATAAATACAAATAGTATTCGAAACCATAACTTCTAAGGGAAGTTGAAATTATGTTTAACATTTTTATTTATTTCTTGTAGCATCCTCCAAAAGACATATGTAATATGAAAATACTCTATTCTAAAGTGACTTAAATGACAATATTTCCTTTAATGGTTATTTAATAACTTGCATGATTGGGCTCATTTGTTTTAAAAATACTTATCTAAAATTTGACTTACACAGAAATGTAGGCAACAGAAGTTTTGTGTGGAAAGTTCCTCTGCTTTGCATTTTTAAGCCCAATTTGCAAATACTTCCCCTTATGTGAATATAAATATTTTTTGTGACTAGCTATATGACTTGTAGAGGACCAATAATTTTTAAACTAAAACTTTATGACAGACCAGTTAGTTTGGATACAGTCTTGTAAACCGTCTTTGATGCTCTTTTCTTTTCATGATCTTACTGAACATGAATGGGGCATGTTATACCCCCTCTCTTTTGAGTCCTTACTCCTCATTTCCATTAATGTCACGTTCCTAAACTATTCCAATTTTATATTTCTAACTTTTAATTTCTTTATGTTTCTCTGTCTGCCTATCCACTATGATGTTTCCATTTGGCAGGGCTGCTTTTAGCGCCATTCTTGAATGATGCCCTTTCTATGTCACGTGATCCACACTGATGTCTTTAACCACAGCCTTACATGTAAGCTAGGTTAGTCATCCATGGGTGGTTCCAACAAGCTAGGGTGTGCTATGCCTAGACTTCCCAGAGAGTTCTAAAGCTCAACATATACAAACATGCACTCTGCCAACCTCCTTCTCCACACTCTATGCCCTCCCTGAGGGTGTACTTCAGCTTCAGTCCTCACCCTGGTTCTAAACAAGGAAACAGTGAAAGGAACTCCTCTAGCCTCTGATAGCCGCTATTTGCTGGTAACATCCTTTCTCATTAACTGTTGCTGCCTTGGGCTAGGTTTTTGTCTAGCCGTCTGAATATAAAACTTATAATTTTCTGAGAAATCACCATGCAGATATCCAAAGGAGCTTTACTGGTTTGCGCTCTCACCAGCAATGCAGGAGTGTTCCCCTTACCCCAGTCCTCTCCAACATAATCTGTTATCAATGCATTTGATTTTAGTCATTCTGACAGGTGTAAGATGGAATCTCAGAGTTTTTTTTGATTTGCATTTCTCTGATGGCTAAGGGTGTTGAGCATTTCCTTAGGTGTCTTTCACCCTTTTGAGATTCGTCTGTTGAGAGCTCTCTGTTTGGATCTGTACTCCATTTTTTTATTGGATTATTTGTTCTTTTGATGTCAAGTTTCTTGAGTTCTTTGCATATTTTTGAGATTAATCCTCTGCCCTATGTGGGGTTGGTGAAGATCTTTTCCCCATTCTGTAGGCTACTGTGCTACCTCAAGACCCAACAATACCACTTTGGGTTATATACCCAAAGGAAGCTCATTCATACCACAAGGACATATGCTCAATTATGTTCATAGCAACATTATGTATAATAGCCAGAACGTGGAAACAACCTACATGTAACCAGAGACTGCTCTTTCATTCCTGGCCACTCAGACCTGAATAATCACACAGAAATTATATTAATTACAACGCTGCTGGTATGGGAGGTCCTTCTGTCTATGTGTTGCTTTTATTGGTTAATGAATAAAGAACTGGCTTGGCCTATAGCATGGGAGGTGGAGGGCGGAGTCAGAGAGACACCATGGAGCTGCCAGAGTCAGACATGCTGAACCTGGTAAGCCACTGCCATGTGGCGATACACAGATTAATGGAGATGGGTTAAATCAATATCTAAGACTTAGATGATAAGAAGCTAGAGCTAAGGGGCCAAACAGTGTTTTAATCAATATAGTTTCTGTGTGGTTATTTGGTTCTGGGTGGCCAGGAAGAAAAAGAGGCCCCTCCTCCAACATGCTGCTTTGCCAATAGCTTAGACATATTCCTGGCTAACTCTTATATCTTAAATTAACTCATTTCTATTAATCTACATATTTCCATGAGGCTGTGGCCTAATTTTAAGGTTTTCCAGCATCTTTCTCCTTCAGCAGCTACATGGCATCTCCTTGACTCTGCCTACCTTCTCTATATATCTCTTTTTGGATTTCCCACCTAGCTACTAAGCCATTGGCTGAAACAACTTCATTCATTATCCAAAAAAAGCAACACATACACAGAAGGACATCCCACATCACCTAGATACTCCTCAACCAAAGAATGGATAAAGAAAATGTGGTACATTTACACAATGCGGTACTACACAGCAGAAAAAATTAATGACATCTTGAAATTTGTGATCAAATGGATGTATCTAGAAAACATCATGTTGAGTGAGGTAACCCAGACCCAAAAAGACAAATATCATATTTACTTACTCATAAGTGGCTTTTAGACATAAAGCAAAGGAAAACCAGTTTTACAAATCACAATCCCAGAGATCTAGACAACAGTGAGGACACTAAGAGACACATACATGGATCTAAATAGGAAGGAGAAAAAGATAAAATCTCCTGAGTAAATTGGGAGCATGGGGGTCAAGGGAGAGGGTAGAAAGGGAAGGGTAAGGAAATGAGGGGAGCAGAGAAAAATGTGTAACATTAAAAACAATAGAAAAGAAAAGAAAAATAGCAACACACACACAAAAACCTTTCTAACTAAAATGTTTTAGAAAACACTGTTGTCACTTTTTCAGGGGCTTCTCCTGTAACTGCATGGCATACAATATGTTTCATGACTTTCACAGTTCTCAAAATAAGACAGCCATCTTGTCTGTGGTTGTATACTCAGTGTTTAGCACAGTACTTGAACACACTAGGGCTCAAAAAGAGTATCACATATCACATGAGAGGTGGATGCAATCATTCACTCTGACATTATCAACTGGAAACGAGAGTATAGATTAGGTGGACCATCTCACCTCTCAGTAATCTAAAATGTGAATTGACTCCACCTTTAAAAGACATTGAATTTGTCATATATTTGAAAGACAAATTCACTATTACATCATATTTATCTGGTACCAAAATGTAAACTAACATATAAAACTATGTTCAAAACATAGCTCTAAGGTAAGGGAAAATTGGTACCTTGTGTTTAATAACTATAAATATTTAAAACTGTAATAGATAATGATATTATAAGACTTTCCTATAAACATTGTGAGCAGATAGTTCTAAAATCAACTCTCTCTCTCTCTCTGCGTGCATGTGTCTATATAAGTTGCGTGTTCTGTAATAAAAAGATGAACTACTATAAGCCTGATAATAGAAAGACAATTAGTTAAACATGAAAAGCCTCCTACATATAACATTCAAATGTTGCCTTTCAATACTACTACTACTACTACTATTACCATTAGCCCATTAGCTAGAATGTTTTAAGTTTCACTTTAAGGGTAGCTTTGCCATTTCATGTCCCCAGTCCCTCTGAAGAATAAAGAAGTCATGCTTGGGGAAGCGATCCCATCTAGAAAGCACTTCAGCGTGGCCTGGTTTTATTTGAAGCACTGATTTATGGCTGCTCTTTGCTTTCAGCACTATTTATGGTGACTGTCAGTGGTTTCTAGGTGGCCCTGTAAATACAATTTTGTAACTGCCTTGGCAGATGGAAGGTTGTATTGCAAAAACTGTGTCCGTAAAACATGCTTTATAAACTATTTTAAGAGTTGTTTTGATGGTGGTTTTGAGTTTGTGTTGGAAATTATAAATTAAAATATTTCCTCAACTTTAATCACATGCACGCAAGTTGATCACTGTCAAGCTACATTCATTGATTAATAGACATTTGTATTTAGTTCTAATTAATCTTCTTAAATACCCCCATATTTTAAATACTTTGAAAGCATCTCATGCCACTCATATTTCAATCATGCTGTCAGGATAGAATGACCACAGGAAAAAATTTCTCTCAAACTGACCATTTATATTGTGACACAATGAATAAGCAACAATGAGTCTCTGTGCTTTTCAGCCATTAATGTACATGCTAAATAAAATGTGTTGTCACGTGCATTTGAAGAAAATGAATTTTCTACAAAATTCCCTCTTGGATGTGTATACCTATTTAATACTCAAGATGTTTTTTGATGCTCAGTAAGA
This sequence comes from Ondatra zibethicus, assembly GCA_004026605.1. NCBI lineage: Eukaryota > Metazoa > Chordata > Mammalia > Rodentia > Cricetidae > Ondatra > Ondatra zibethicus. Next base: position 59,145 of record PVIU01008100.1, read on the forward strand.
TAGGTCTGTGAATGAAGGTGCTTGCTGTCAAATCTGGCAACATGATTTCAATACCTGTGACCCCCATAGTAAAAGGAGAGAATCAACTCCTCGAAGCTGTTCTCTGACCTACACATGTGTGCTAGTCATGGCATTCACACACATACAGATTAATAAACAAATAAATACAATAAAATTAGGACTAAGTATTTGAAAACAGCTCATAAAGTAGGTTTCAGAATGCCAATCTATTATTTTTTAGATTCTTGTGATTTAATAATGGGCATATTCTTGAATATAGTGAAAAATAATAAATAAAAAAGTTTTAAGAATCCTCCAAAAATGATGAGCTCTGTTTGGAAGACTCACAGTTCAAATGAGCACAGCAGTCAGGGAGGCGACTCCAGCCTCCTGGGACTACCCTGGCCACAGAGCTTGAATTTGGGCTGAGGCAGGCTGGGATGCAAACTGGCATCACTGGGCTTTCTTGTCTTGCAGGTTAGGCTGATGGTTTGCATTGCTTACTGGAACTTCCAGTGTTTAAATGCTGTCTCAGTTTTTCTGAGGACTTGGTTTTGTAGTCTTGGTTTTATAGACTATAGCAACAGCCTTCTTTAGTGTTTTTACTCCTTGGAAGCTCCACTCCAGCATTCCATAAACTAAAATTCCTTTATCTCAAGGATTTTCCTCACCAATTTATTTATACTCTGACACAAAGAGTGAACGCTAGGAAAATGTCATGTGCTCTACACACAATCCCTCCACAGCATTTGTCTACATTTGGCAGATCACACATTTATGGGCATTTTCATTTTCTTACCACTATAGCACAAACGATATGAGATTTTTTATTTTCCACAGATGTATCCTCACCTTCTAGAATAAGAAATAAGAATAAGCTCCTGCAATTTAGTCAAACAAATAGATGATCCACAGATGACCAATGATTGAGTGAATGGCTGAAGAATTACACATATTTAACCTTGAGAAGAAAAGGCTTAAGAATAACAAATTGCAGTGTAATAGTTTGTTCTTGCTGACAAGAGATGAGTGTGTGCATATGTTCTTAAAACTTTGTTCTCAGAAATGTCACATTGTTTTCTTAAAGCCAGCCACTGCATGATTAATTCCACTCCCCCAAACCAGCAAATAATACAAATATCCTGTCACTTATGAACACATCCCTGTGTGGAAGGTGTGAGACAGTGTCCAAGGGAAGAAGACTGTAGGTTTTGAAATAGCCTGTCACACAGAAAGCATTTAGTCTACATTAGAGTTCCTATTCTGAGATTATGCACTGTAAAATCTTACAGGCAGAATTATTTAGTCCCAGGATATAGTGAGTCTTTGAAAATGATATATTCTATTCCTGTGGTTGCTCTCTGAGATTCTTACTATTACCATTGGTTTCCAAAGTGTTTCATTAGTGTGCTGTGGCACGTTTATTTTTCAGTTTACTGTTTTGTATTTATAAATCTTCTTGAGCCTACAGTTCAGTGTGTTTTACAGTTTAGAAATTTAGCTACTAATTCTTCAGTTTCATTCTTCACTATAAGCTGATGCCTATTTCTGATATGTTATACTTTATCACTGTTCTTGCAGAGTCTCTGATGGTCTTCGTCGTGTTTTCCTTTGTTCTGTCTTTCATGCTTCACACTAGTGTCCTCTAGTCACTTTATTAATTTGTTGGGTTTAGTGTGTATTTGTTCATGTATGTACATTTTATTGACTAGGCCTCATATAAATGTAAACTCTATTTGTGGTAAGATATAAAGTATCTGTGGGTGTATTTCTTTTTGGTTGATTTCTCATGGTTGTTTGTTTCTTTATGGTCTGGTAGTAAATATAATCACAATATGAGATACATAGAGACCTTAAGCCTAGATTTTAAGAATAATTGGAGTTATACTACGATAAATGCTTTCCATTAGAACAGTGGTTCTCAACCTTCCTAATGCTGTGAACTTTTAATACAGTTCCTCATGTTGTGGTGACCCCCCACCCCAACCATAAAATTATTTTCATTGCTACTTCATAATTGTAATTTATTACTGTTATGAATCATAATTTAAATATCTGTGCTTTCTGATGGTTTTAGGTAACCCCTGTGAAAGGGTCATTAGATTCCCTCAAAGGGGTCGCAACCCACAGGTTGAGAACCACTGATTTAGAGAGAAGGTGATTCATTTTCTTTTTTAAGTAACTAATGGTACTTTCAGTTTGAGGCCACTTTAATATGAGTTTTTGGTTTTATATTGCACAGATAATCCAATTGTGAGGACTAAACTAAAATTCCACAGAAGGATTAATTTGCTTAGTTATAACTTAGGATGAGGAGACAATTTTTAGTCTCTCAGTTTAAAAGTGAATGCTTGGCGTATTCTCTTATCACAGGACCCAGGCTTTGACTCCAGATTTATTGCCCCAGGAGAGCACAAAGTATTCAGCTCAACTTCAGAGCCTGTGTTAGTGTTGGGCTCACCTGTCTGAGTTCTTGTTTTCTCTGATAACTCTGTTTTTATTAGCTCAGTGGTTCTTTCAAGAATTTTATTTAATTCTTCCCACTCACTTGGAAGTTTCTTCTGAATTTCTAGTGTTACATGAAGGCATACTAGTTAATACTTTGAGAAGTTTTTCTTAAGATCTTTTTATCTCCCCACATTTGAAATGTATAGTGATTACAGACTTTCATGTAGATAATATTTTCCCTTAGGTTTTGTTACGGTGTTCTCCACCATTTTCTAGCATGCATTCAATATTACAGAGAAGTCAGTCCCGTAGCAGGGTTTGAAAGAGAATGAGCAGGAGCACTCAGGGCCTCACGAAACCCAGGCTCAGTCTATGTCTTATGCGTTTAACTGGACAAAGTGATTCACAACACAAGTTCAAGTTTGAGTGGGTGGAGAATAGACTCAGAATAGAAGTAAAGAAATATTACTGCTTCTGAAGCTTTTCGCACTGATGGATGTTATTGTTATTCTTATTTCAGAAGAAACAGAGATATGGAGACACTAAATAATATATTAACGACAGGTCCATCTCAGCATGGGAACTCAGGTAATTTGCTGTCAGGCTGAGCTCTGAACTACTATGTACGCTTACTCACTGAGGATGCTGAATCAATTGAATAAAGGAAAGAAGAAAGGCAAAAGATAACAAAAGGGGTTTGAAGCAACTATATAAAGACAGGGGGGAGGGAGGGAGGAAGGAAGAGGAGAGAGGGAGAGAGAGTTTATTCTCTGATAATGCTGATAGTCCCTTTGCAAAATCAGACAAAGGTGATATTTGAAAGAGAGGGGTATACTGTTGAAGATGCTTGGTTTATAGCCGACTTCAGCTGTTAGAACCCACTTCTCAAAGTAACTGGAAGAGATCCACAATATCATATAAAATAACATTAGAAAGGGCTACAGAATTTATCTGTTTGTTTAATATGAGAGACAATTAAGAATAATTGCTGTTAACATTATTGGATCTTGTTTTGTGAATTCTCTAGTGCTTTAACAACTGGGAGAGCGTAAGAATAACTCCACATGTGCAAATAATGTTCTTGTTTTAAAAATAAGTGTTCCAGATATCATCAGGGTCACAGATCTAAATTTCTGAAGACAAAAGGTCAAGTATGGCTATATACCTCTAATCTTCAACTATATTGTATATATCTGTAAATGTCTTCAAATATCTTCTATATGTCTCTGTATCTTCAAAGGCTATTTATTGCCTAACTATCATATGCTATGTATAATTTCAGACAGTGGGAACATGGTTTTGGGGAAAAAAGAAAATATCTGCATATTTATGCAGCTTTTATTCTGGTATGGGATAAATAAAAAAGATAAAAGGATAATAATTAAGTTGCATGATGACAACAAATGCCAAAATATATGGTTGGTAAATGCCCTGAGAGTTGGAGGTTTCAGTGGTGGTGTGTTCCTTTATACAGTGACTTGTGAGCTAACTGTGAGCCTTAAGTGATATTTTGACAAAAAAAGGAAGTTTGGAACAAATGAGAGGTACTGTCACTTGTTTACAGAATTGATGAAGGATATAGAATAACTACTGCAGACCCAAGGCAGAGCGTTTGCTTGCTTACCAAAACTGTGAGGCCAGATGCACAGGGCTTTGTAGATAACCCTGAGAATTTGATGTTAATAGAAGGTGAGGATCTTTTTGTTTCAAGCCTCTGCATCTTAAAAGGCTACCTTTTGTGCTTTGTTGAGAGCAGACTGGGTTGGGTTAGCTTCAAAGTAGAGAAACCAGTTTGGAGAATGTTGTAATCATCCAAGTGAAAGAAGTTAGTCTTAGGCTAGGGAAGTAACAAGGCAGGTCTTAGGGAGAGGTGAGAACCTGTATAAAGTTGGGAGACAGAGTTATTAAAATATGTTAGCAGATCAGATATAGGTCATGGAGAGAAATGCCAGAGAAAAGTGAAAGGCTCTTTTTTGGAGCACCTGAGTGGAACCTGGATTCCTTAAGTGGTATGGAGAAGAGACTAACATTTGGAAAGATGGAAAGCCCTACCCATGGCATGTTAATCAAAATGTGTCATGTCTAGCCTTCATATATATGGAATTGCGATTCAAATGATAATAGTGAGCAGCAGACATAGGTTTGAAAGTAGACCAAGATTGTGTGGTTTAAAGTCACATTCAATAACATAGTCTTTCCATTGAATGTAAAAGGAGTTTTAGAGGATTGGGCAATGAAGAACTTGAGCACTGAAAGATCTTGGAGAGAGAATATGGAGTTCCTGTAATCCTAGGACTTGGAGGGAGGATAACAAATTTAAGAGTGACATTGGCAACAGAACAAGACCTTGTGTGAAGAAACCAAATTATTTGTAAAACAAAAACAAAACAAGAGGCTGGTAAAAAAAAATGGATTGTCAAAAGAAATTAGAATTGAAGTAACTGAGTAGAGTAATCAATGAGGATAGGAAGAAATCAGGAGTGCACCTCAAGGCCAAGTGAATAATCAGTCAAGCTTCTCACTGATGAAATGAGGTTAAAAGGCCAGTAGGAAAGGGCAATATGAAGGTCACTGGAGACATCTATTTAAGACCTAAGCATGGCTCAGGAGAAGCAAAGTCAGGAGAAGGAAAGGAACCAGGGTGGGCAAAGGCAGATTTGAAAAAAGAGATGGGTCAAAGAGTTTGGATGTGTGTGCTCTTAAGGAAGGAAGGAAGGAAGGAAGGAAGGAAGGAAGGAAGGAAGGAAGGAAGGAAGGAAGGAAGGAAGGAAACAATATAAGTGAGATAGCACCATATTTATGAACTAATTGAAACCATGCAGGACAGAGGGAAAAGTGCAACTGCTGGAGGGAAGGAAGGGCCTGTTTGCTTGTGTAGGCTAGATAGGTTGAAGACAACCTAGCACAATAGTTGGCTCCAGATAGGATTGTAGGGAAATTTCTTAACAAGGTAGGAGCCACAGAAGAAACAGACAAAGGAAGATGGGGATGAGTTAGAGGCATGAGGAGGAAGAGAGGCATTTCTGAAAAGTGCCATCTAGGAGGATGGGCAAATTATCATCATGCACAAGGAATGCTGAGTGGGTGTAAATGCAGGTGTCTTTCTAGCAATGTCAACTCCAGGCTACTCAGCACTCTAGAACTAGTGAAAACCCACTATATCTCTGAGGTCTTTGCTTTCCTCCTCTCTGCCTCTGCTTCTTGAAGAGTCCAAGTTGAATTATTGCCCCTCTCACCAGCTAAACTGCACTGCTTGCACTTTTGCGATTTCTGCACTATCTACTTTGTTTGCATGTCATAAATTAGTTCCTCATTGCATTAATAGTTAATGTTGACGGTGGAAACCATATTGAGCTAAGCTTGGATTTATAAACAAACTAACCTTTTTTAATTTTATTTTGAGGATCTACTTGTTTCTGAATCGAATTTGTAGACTGGGTTATAGTAACATGGTTATGATTTAGTGTAACTTTTGCATTAATGAAGTAACATTTAGGATGTAAAATCTTTTATTCAGAGCAGTTTTATGAATGAATAAATACATATGTGCTTAAGGATTTAGAAGGAATGTTCTTTTTTAGTAGTTTTTGATTTTATATGGATAGAAAGGAAAAACCAAAACTAGAGGGAGGAATTATTCTACTCTAGGTATATCAAGTTAGTAGAACTATTTATTTGTATCAGGACTTTCTGCATTGTGTGAGAACAATACATATGAGGATTTCCCAGCCACAGCATAGGGAGTCTCGATGTCTCCACTGACAGATGTGCCTCCAAGTTTAAAGCATCAGAGTGATATGGAATACTTTATTAATGCTCTAAGGTAAACCTAGCAAAGCCCAGAAATAGATAAGGTTATTATTAGCATGATGAAGAAAAAACGGATAAGAAAATTTAGAGAGAAGTGAAAGAAATGTAGGTTCAAAACTAGAAATCCAAAACAAAATAGAAAATAAAAAAGAAGCAAGCAGTCCTGAGCCTTGGTCCTGACAACTTTATCATTGACTGGAAACCTTAAACAAATCCTTGTACTTGTGAGACCAGCCTTCACATCAGAAAATTCTGGCTAGAATGGCAAGTCTTATATAGACTCCCTTAGCACTAAAGAATGAATCGTTCTACAAATTATTTAAAGTTTGTCATCTATTAAAATTTAATGGCAAAATTTGTTGATCCTCATTTCCCAACAGCTAACAACAATGAACCTCCAGTTCTGTAGCTTCTTTGAAAGTAGGATAGTAACAGAAAAGTGGAAATCTGTACATTTAGCCTCATTTCTCAGTAATAATATTTGCTGTTTATGAGGCTGTTGGACAAATTGCTTTACTGTATTCATTTTATAATGATATAGGAAAGCTCTCTTTTTACTTTATGCATTTCCTGAATTATTGTTTTAAAATATATTGAACCAATGCCTTATTTTATCAATGGACAAAATGTTTATCTACAAATAAGTATTTGACAGATTCTAAATCTCTGTTAATATGACACCTTCTTCTATCAAACTATCCCTCATATTCTTAGGAAACATTTTTCAATGACTTCTAGAGCAATTTAGTGTTTTGCTGAGTTAAGTTTTTCTGGCTTCATAATCGTGAATTTAAAATCTCATGCAAAAAATTATAATTAAGAAGTTGAGAAAATTTAAAATATCTTTGATGATGTTCTGGTACTTACATTGATTGCAGGGTTCTTTCTCCTGGTTCTTTTTGGAAGGCATATTAACCAACCTTCTAGCATCAAGACATTGTTTCATCCTAAGACTTGCTTATGTTACAGAACTTCAGTAAGTCATGGATGGCAAATCTTCACATTTTATTCCTTGTTTTTGATATTAAAAGTATGATCAGGTGGACTTATGGCTTCAAATTTTTTTACATTGTTTTGGTTATGTTTTGCTTTTGACTTACACTGACTTAATCAAATATGTGCTCCTTGCCTCCATGTTCAATGAAACAATTTGAAGTCTGAGAGAATTCTCCTGTAACAGTATTGTGAAATAGAAGCTTTGTCCATAGTTTCCTTTATCGTTGATTTGTTTTGTGACAGTTTGAAACATATTAAATAGATTTTCAAACATATAAGCACAAAAAGGGAAGATGCATTATATGAAGAAAATAACCTTACTGGGAATTGAAGATGAATGGAATTCCCTGTAAGTAACAGTTTATAGCTTGTATTTATACTTGTCTTAACACTATGATTTTTCTTTAAAAATTTCTTCCTTTCCCTACAGATTTTTTTCATAAAATATGTTAAATATGTTTTGTATATTGTAGTTTCTGACATGAAAAGTTTTTAAATGAACTTTTGCTCCTCTTAGAATAAAGTCTGTGGAATAGTACATTTTATTCCCCTAGTAGCATGAATAGGTTGTTTGTGGGTCTCTATTTGGTTTTCCTGGTCTATCTTTTGAATGAATTCCTCAAAAATAAATATAAATTCAATTATGGTGTACCTGAGGAAAGCAGGGAAGGCGCTGTAGCCACAAGCTTTCTGCTCCCATATGTGTATGTGAGAAAGAAAACACAGCACATATCAGTTCTAATGTGTTGTGTGAGTTCTAAGATGAGTAAGTTGGCAGGGTGTGGGAAGATTGTTTGTTTGTCCTGGATTGATCCTGGATTATTCGCCTACATCCAACTGAAGACCTGAAAAGCCGGGCTGAACTAATGCCGGAGGCTAAGTCTCTTGGTTGGTGACCAGGGTTCTCTCCTCCTGGAACTCGTGCATCAAGAGTGTGTGCATCTTTGAAATTTTCCCAGCCTAGACTATGACAATACCTTTGCCTCTGTCATGTGAGAGAAAATCTGTAGCTTTAAAGAAATATGAATCTATGTGTGTTGATTCAGACTAGTCATCCTAGCACTGAGGCAGGAGGATCCACAGTTCTAGGCCAAGTTGGGTTACATAGAGTGTCCCCATTTTATCGACAAAGTGAGACATTGCCTCAGAAAAGACAGAGATAGAGGGGAAAGGAGAGAGAGGAAGAGAGACAGAAACATGGAGAAAGAGTCATAGAGAGAGAGAGAGAGAGAAGAAAGGGTGAGGGGCCAAGGAGAAAAGAAGGGACAAGATCTGTAGTGAAACATATCAGTTTGATATATAAAATTAGTGTGCATTAATAATTATATTTAAAAAGAAGATCTATTGGACGAACACTGACAACAGACTAAGAAGTTCCAAGGAAAGTCTGTCCACAGTTTCATTTTTACTTACCCTGGGGCAGAGACAGTCCATGGCAGAGTTCCATTTTTCTCAAGGCTGCCTTTCTCCCCTGTTCCCCAGTGACCCACCTGTTTTGAGAACTGGAAGACCTTATTTCACTTCCTTGGTAACTGAGGATTTTTAGGAAAGGAAGTTATACATCTTTTTAAAAATATTTCACAATTCTCTCTATTTATTATATTTGATAATAACTCATACCAAAATTTGCATTATATTGTTGGCAGTGTTTATTAGCTTCAGAACTGATGAACATTTTCTTTCTCAATTGCATTTTCTCTGGGTTTTATCTATGACCCTTGTCTCAGTTTCTGAGAAGACATGATAGGTGGTTTTCACAAGAAGTCACTGCTTTTTTCTTTCATATGAACTCCAATGATCGAAACATCTGTGAACACTTGTTGTCTGAATTAGAAGTTGACCTCCCTCTCATGAAGAATTTCTCAAAGTAAGTCAACCAGAGCAGATTCACATCAGGATTATTTACTGGAGGACTTTCAACATCACCAATGTACAAAAAAAGCATTGAATTTTAAAAAGACAGTCATAATGTGTAATATTTCATGGGTCATTTTGAACCCAATACCTTTAGTGCTTTCTATGAAGCAATGCAGGTGAAAAATAAGTTGTCAGAATAGACTCTGAAAGATATTGATTTGACAGCATCCTTTTGCCTAACTATACGTAAGGCAGTTAGAAGGAATGAATAGGTCTTTGCACATTAATTTCCCTTGCAAAAGTAATTATGAAAGCAATCCCTCCCCCTTTTCCTTCTCCTTTTCTCTTTGTCCCCTAGAAAACACTTATGCCTTGTATGGTGTATGGAAAGATTTGTTTGCTTCATCATCCCCCCTATGTACAGAAGGAACACTGAGAGGAAGTAATACATTTACCTGTATTTTATAAAAACCATGCAATAACTGCATGAATGCATTAAAGGACTGGGAGTGCAGAAATGAGCCTTTCTTTAATCCCAGTAATTGGGAATCAGAAGCAGACAGATCTCTCTGAGTTTGAGTCCAGCCTGGTATACATAGTGAGTTCCAGGTCAGCCAGGGCTACATAGTGAGACCCTGTTTCAAAACAAAGCAAAATAAAACAAAACAAACAATAAAACAAAACAAAAAAGAGAATGAAAGCACTGTTAAAAAAATCCCATTGCCTTACAATCAAACTGATAGACCAGCAGTTTTAAAGGATGCTCTTGTAACACAAAGATCCATTGAGAATTGTGGTACGATGCTGTAATTTCCTAAGATTGCCAAATTTACAGTCAATTGCTTATTTATTTAGATATTAAAGACTTATTTTATTTTTACACCCCAGCTGCAGTTTCCCTTCCTTTCTCTCCTTCCAGTCCCTCCACACTCACCCCTCCTCTCTTCACAACCCCCAACCAAAACATGGGATGTCAAGTTGCAGTAAGACTAAGTACCTCACCATATATTAAGGCTTGGCAAGGCTATCCAGTATGTGGAGTAGGGTCTCAAAAGCCAGTAAAAGAATCAGAGACAGCCTTTGCTTCCAATGATAGGTGTCCCAGAAGAGGACCAAGCTACATAACTATAACATACATGCAGAGGGCCCAGGTCAGTCTCATGCAGGCTTCCTTGTTGTCAGATTAGTCTCTGTGAGCCAACTAAGAGCACAGGTTAGTTAATTCTGTGAGTTTTCTTGTGGTGTCCTTGACCCATCTGGCTCCTACAATCCTTTCTTCCCCTCTTCTTCATGATTCCCTGAGTTCTGCCTAATGTTTGGCTGTGGATCTGCATGTGTTTCTGTTCCCATCAGTTGCTGGATGAAGCCTCTCTGATGACAATTGGGGTAAGTACCCATTTGGTCACAGAAGATGGTCAATTGAGGCCATGTATCTGCTATTGCTAGGAGTCTTAGCTGGGGTCATCCTTAGTGCCTGTGAGATTCCCTTGCATCAGGTTTTACCTGACTCTGAGTTGCTGCCCCCCATTTCTAGTAGTCTCTTCCATCACTTTTCTCTAACTGCCCCCCAACCTGAGTGATCATTGTCCCATCCTAATGTACCTTCAGTTCACTCACAAAATCTCTTCTCCTTCCCCTTCCCATGGAGATCCAAGCATTCCCTTCTGAACCTTCCTTGTCACCTAGCCTCTCTGGGTCTGTGGATTGTAGCATAGTTATCCTTTACTTTACAGCTAATATCCACTTATGAGTGAGTACATACCTTGTGTATCTTTACTGGTCTGGGTTACCTCACTGAGGATGATTTTTTTTCTAGTTCCATCTATTTGCCTGAAAATGTCCCTGCATCCTTGTTTTTAACAGTTGAGTTAATGTACCACATTTTCTTTTTCCATTTCTCAACTGAGGAACTTCAGGTTACTTACAGTCTCTGGCTATTACAAATAAAGCTTCTATGAACAGAGTTGAGCAAGTGTCCTTGTGATATGATTGAGAATCCTTTGGGTCTATGCCCAGAAGGGTATAGCTGGGAAATGTGGTAGACTGAGTCCCACTTTTCTAGTAGCCACACTGACTTCCAAAGCGGCTGTGCAAGCCAAGCTTGCCCTCCCACCAGCAGTGGAGGAGCGCTCCCCTCTCCACATCCTCTCCAGCATGAGCGCTCACTTGTGTATTTTATTTTAGCCATTCCGACATGTGTAAAACGGAATCTCAAAGTTGCTTTATTTTTCATTTCCCTGATGTCTAAGGATGTTGAACATCTCCTTAAGTGTTTCTGAATCATTTGAAATTCTCTTTTTAAAGGACTTATTTTGTGTGTGTGCAAGCTGGTGAGTTTATGTGAACCACAAGCACGCATATGCCTGCAGAAGCCAGAAGATGCCACATTCCCTGGAGGTGGAGTTAGAGGTAGTTACAAGCCACTAGGCATGTATGATTGGGACTGAATCAAAGTCCTCTGCAAGATATGAAGGGGTAAATGTCCTCTTACAATTTTCAGCATTTAAATGTTGTGAAATATCTCTTTAATTGTGTAAAGATGTGTTGCTATTACACCTGCCTGCCTACATTTTCTGATTGGTCTAATAAAGAATTGAATGGTCAATAGCTAGTAAGAGAAAGGATAGATGGGGCTGGCAGGCAGAGAGATACATAGGAGAAGAGAAAAACAGTGAGAAAAGGAGAAAGAAGAGAATGAGGGAGAAAAGGGGGGACATACCCCAGGGCCAGGAACCAGGCAGCTGCCATCCAGCTAAGTACTGGAGGAAAGAGGAAAGAAAGACATACAGAAAGAAAAGTAAAAATCTCTAAGGCAAAAGGTATATAAAGAGAAACAGGTTGATTTTAGTTAAAGAAAAAAGCTAGGCAGAAAGGAACCTAAGGTAGCCAGAGCATTCATAAGCAATAAGAAGTCTCCATATCATGACTTGGGAGTTGGCTGGTGAACCAAAAAAAGAAAGCCTGGTACAAAATCTTAGCTCCTAATTCAATAATGTTGAGAGATAATTAGGTTATGAGGACTCTATACTCATGAACAGATCCATTTAATCATCACAAGAGTAGATTTGTCGTCATAGGTAGGTTCCCTAGAACTGTATATCTTCAGCTCCTTTTCTTCCCTAAAAGTACAGTCTTTTGCTCTGATCACTTACTTCTATCACAGAATATCCTGGAAGAGGAGGCAGAATAATTGAAAAGCCAGATGACCAGGATGTCTGCTGCTAGATACTGTCATATAGACAGGACAGGGAAGTTGCACCCATAAAATCTCAACATCATGGCTGACTAAACAAGACTTGCATAATGGCAGTATCAATCCACAAAGTCATCAAGGTTAGGGAAAATTTCACAAGGCTTTGCACCCTGATGAGGATATAAAAATAATCAATGACTGCTTAAAGAGGAAGAATTGGTTTTTCCTATGGATGAACTTCCTGGTAAGTTATCCAGTTTCAAGTGATCAGCCATGAACACAAGTATGTAAGAATAACTCTAACTGAGCTAAGTTGCGACTGTGTAACAGTTATAATTATAGAAAACGATGTCATAAATTTGAGGGGTTAAAGCAGACATTGGAGGAATTAGAAGTTGAGGGGATGAAATGATGTAAATATAGTAGTCATGTACAAAATGATTAAAATTTTTTTTTAAAAGAAAAGGTCTATACTGCCAGAAAGTCTCATTAAAGGGAATGCTGGCAATGTCTTAGAAAAAGAGAAGAGCCCCAGGGAAATGCTAAATTTTCGTCGGCTTTGTGTAATTCTGTGAGAAATATATAAAAAAAAATAACACCAATTTTGATGCTACTAGCCCGAAATGGGGAAAAAGTATTGGGAACTTCCTTATTATAGAGTAGCAAAGAACTTGGCTGAATTATGCCCATGCCTGAAGGCTTTGTAGAAAGAGAAGTTTAAGATCAGTGAGCTGGGACATTTAGTGGAAGAAACTTTTAAGCAGAATATTCAAGGATTCACAGCCTTCTTGTAGGTGAGTACAGTAAAATTAGAGAGACCAAAATAATTAGATATGAAATTTATAATTAAAAGGAAACAAAAGGAGATGATGTGGTCAAGCTACCCTTTGATAAATTAATGGGCATGAATAACAGAAAGTTAGGTACTCTTTGTCAAGATAATGAAAATAGATTCTGCATACAGTTCAGAGATTTTGAAGGTTGCCTTAAACTGTCAGAGGCCCAGTGACTTAGAAGGGCAGAATGGCTCTGGAATAAAGGACTAAATGTTCTCTGTGGACTTGTTGTCTAGAGACATGGTGTCAGGACTATCTCACCTACAGTCTTATGCAGTTCCTAGCATAGGGCACTAGGCCTCAAGAAGCCTTAGGGTCAACTTGGGTAATAGGTCTAGAGGACACACATGGTAAAACCTGGAAGGGACCCAGTGGCGCTGATTCAGCAAGCATGCAGGACACCAGCGCTGTGGGGCATAGCTTCTGGCACCTACATCTCAAAGGAATTCATCAACAGTCTAGAGGCCCAGGCACAGACTTGTTGCAGGAGAAGATATAGGGCTCATAGTGTATAGGATATTTTTTTCACAGTTGATTTCAAAGGTTTTGTTTTATAGTTTGCTTTGCTGTTGTGGAAAGAGCTCGGAGTTATATCCTTGGGTATAAACATTTCAGCTATCGCTTTTGAATTGGGCCTGCTGAGATCGTGACAAAAGATAGAATGTGAGTCATAACTAAGTCTAGGGACACTGACCTTGCTGTCAAGGCTGGCTTAGTAGAAGGCCACCATAGGGCAATAAGAGTAACTACATTATTGTGTCTCATTCCTTGTCTGGAACTATGAATACCAAACAACACTGCCTACAACCTTCCAGATGGCTCCTAGATGGTTTGATACAAACTGTCGTTGGAAAGTTCAGACCTAGATCATTAGCATCCCTGGATAGACAAGCTTTGGAGTAGGTTTTCTTTGTAAGGACTAGATATACACAGGAAGAGATGGACAGGAGCTACATGTTTTCTCTAGAGTCAGGCACATGAAACTATAGTCCAGAAAGCCTTTAAGTTCTAGTGGACAGCTAGCAATTCAGTAGAAGAACTGGATAGGATAGAGAGTAGGAATCAGCTTTTAAACAAAAATCATGTCCTCTGTAGAGAGAAGTCAGCCTAGAGCTTGGGCCGTCAGTATATTCCTTCCGGGAATCATTATGTGAATATATAATGCTAATTTATAGTAGCCCTGAAAGGATCACAAAGACAAGACCTTAGCTGGGAAAATACAGATGTTTCACTTGATTAACTGGATTTCTCCACAGCGGACTTTAAGCATTCTGCTCATCGTCTCACCACCAGTGAGGGGAATCTTTAGAGTCCTTCGGCCTGGGGCTGATATTGCGTATGCCTGTCTCTTTATACTTGTTTTTGCTACCATTTCTCTTACTCCATTAGTCCAGGTGTTAGTGAACGAGAGGATGGCAAGGTCACCTCCACTGCAATGTTGGGCAACAAATGGAGGAACATAAGAAGAAAACAAGGTGATGACACCAAGGGAGATACCCTCTGACTACTTGCTTTGAGTTCTCAATTTCTGATTGCTTAGGTCCTTTTAAATATTGGGAGTTGGAGTTGGCCTCACTCTAAAGTATTGCCCTCAGAATCTCTGTGTGAGGGCTTGGGTATTTTTTTAAAGATATATTTATTATTTTGTTTTATATGTCTGTGTGAGTGGGAGTGTCTGCATGTATGTGTCTGTCTCTGTTTCTGTGTCTCTGTCTCTCTCTCACATACACACTCACTTCCTCTCTCTAGCCTGTTCTCTCTCTCTCTCTCTCTCTCTCTCTCTCTCTCTCTCTCTCTGTGTGTGTGTGTGTGTGTGTGTGTGTATGTGCATGAGACTCTGGAACTGGAGTACCAAACCATGGTTCTTCTGCATAAAGTGCAAGTGCTCTTAACTACTGAGCAATCTCTCCACCTTGGGAAATTTTTATGCTTCTTGGATGACTAATATAGGCAGACAGAAATGAGGTCTAGTGAATATATATCAATAAGCCATTATACAAACACAAAGAATGGTCAATTTGCGTAAAATCACTCATATATGAATATAACATATACATGTCATAACCCACATTAATATATACACATTTATAATACACACATTGAAAAGCACACAAAGGTACTCCTTTTAACTTTATTTTTAACTGCTCCATTTATACAAATTCTATTAAAATGTTTTACCCAAAATATGCCATGTTAAGTGTCAGTTCCCGAGTGTTTGTAGGCAGCGGGATAAGGAAGATGAACTTTATTGTGAGGTGTGTTTGAGAACTACATAGAACACTTACTCTAGTTGCTCCCTGTCATTCCCATTCTTCTGTGTTCGCATTTCCACCCTCGCCATTATGATCTTCCATCTTTCCCTTGCTTCCTTTTCCTCCTCTTTCTCCATTCTTATTTGGGATGGTCTAACATGAGCCATGTCCTAAAGGTACTTGATCAGAGACTGCTTCCTTCTCTTGGGAACATTGTTCTAAAGGTTTCCAACAGAAGCATTCTTCAGTATAGGAGGACAGAAATATGAAGGTAGATTCTTGGAGGGTAGATTCGTGTTATCTGATGGTTGACTCTGTAAAGATTGGCAACTTTTGGTATCTGGGGTATTTCTCAATACTATTACTCAATACCAATACTCCTTTATTTATGTAATAAATAGCTCAATGACTACTTATGTAGAATTTATCACACCGTTCAGCTAATAGCTAGGGAAGCATTCCAAAGAAGGAGCCCAATTTATATGATTTGACTTTTAGGACAATCTCCTTTTTCCCCATGTTTGTCTTTAAAATAGTCCTGGCTCTGTAAGAATGAATATGTAGGCAGATATCCTTGTATAAGTATATATGACAGTAGAAGTCTGGTTTAATTGTCTTTTCTTTTTACCACTGTTTGATAATTTCTGAGAATACTCAAATTCTGAAAGTTTATCCTAGAAATCTGAGGTATAATTTGTCATGGTCTGGCACCAGCCCAGACCATAATTATTTCTCTGACCAGCGGGGAGGCATGGGAATAAAGACACAACTCACATAACTTTATCAGGAGGGAGTTTTCAGTGATCCCTTATAAAATCCTGAGTTCACATTCTGAAAATTCACCGCGTAATATTATTCTCCAAACAGCTTTTATACCAAAACATAGACTAAGGGGGAAATTCATTAGCATTCTGTTTCCTAGGTAACATCCACACGTTTTTATGCCTATTTTGTCATGTCTTCCTATCTATGCCTGCTCTGTCATGTAAACTGAATTAACACCTCTTTCCCAGGCAAACTTCCCAAATTACAAAGAAGGAGCAGAACGGCATTAGCATATCCTCTCCCTTTGTTTAGGCTGGAGTCAGTTTGTCTCAAAAGGCTAGGTGGCCACCCTCTGTGTGGCCAGGTGCAAACATTTCATTAATTTTAATGAAACCTGTGCTTCTGCAACAATAATTTAGTTTTTCTAAAGAGAAGAAAATTCCCCTTTGAAAAAAATAGTTACTAAAGTATACCAATGAATTTATTTCAATGAAGAAATATAGATGAGTGTGGCTCATTTTTTTCATGGTGTCCTTGAGTTCACTGGTAAATGCAAAGGAACCATGAAACATTTGGCAGAAGTACTAGACTCTACACTTTTGAAGACTGTCTGAAAATAAGATCCAGTGCCTCACCAACTCTGCACTGAGGACACTGTCTATTATAGTATGCTCTCGGTTGCTGTGATCAAACACTGACAGAAACAAACTGGCAAAGAAAGGGTTTATTTTGCTTACAGGTTACAGTCTACCATTGAGAGAGTCCTAGACATGAACTCAAAGCAGGAGCTTGAAGCAGGAACTGAATAAGAGACCATGGAGGAATGCTGCTTACTGACTTGCTACTGTGAATTGCTCAGCTATGATTCTTATACAGTCAGTATCCACTGGCCCAGGGATGGTGCTGTTTACAGCTGGCTTAGCCATTCTACATCAGTTAGCAACATATCCACAGACTCATCTGATGGATGGATGGAATCCTTAAGTTGAAATTCCTTCTTCCCAGGTATGTCTAGTTTTCTGTCAAGGGGATAAAAATCAGCCAGCATATTCTCTACACTACATTTAATACTGCTTAATACATTTAAACACCAATAAAGAAAACAGACTTGAAAAACGGCCCTGGAAGTGTTAGGAATTTCTGATGTTCCTTCATCTCATCGTTTGAAACCGTTCAGATCCTCTCATTGTTTTGGAGCAAAGGACTCTTGCCTTACTTGTCTAACAGATCTGAACATATAAGAGTCCTTCCAGTGGGAAGAAGCCAAAGCAAGAGCTATTCTTATATAGGAAAGAATTCTTTTAATTTAGAAAGAATGATTGATATATAAATATTTCCATTAAGGAAACCCTCACAGAATGATTTCTCTTTTAAATAAATTCTGTCTTTTCTCTGTGGCTACATACAGAAGTGATCTAAGTAATAAACACATGGATACAACAAATTCAATACAGTAATGAGAATTTCACTAGTCTCTTTATTGTTGAGGTCATGGCTTTTGTCTTCTATGTGAGCCTCAGAAAGTTATTTCAATTTAATTTTTTCTACAATTTTGTTCATTTAAAAATGTTTATTTTAACTAATTATATATTCTTTGTTTATTTTGCCAGGTTGTTTTCAGTTGCCAAATCGGAGTCAGAGTTGAATATGCTCCCACATGCCAGTGGCCCCATCGCTGCCATCCTCATATCAGAGTGGACATCACTTCCTGAAAAAGAAAAGGCCATACTAGGGGAATTTATTTCAATAGCCTTTTATGTTACCTAAAACTGTATATGTCTAACATAAAATTGTATTTTATTCAACCACCAGAGGGAGCCTCCAAATCTATGGTTTCTGAAAAGGAAATATGACTGAAGTATCAACTCTATAAATTTTATGCTTGACAATTAAAAACCCAACGCATTCCACTTCATGCCATTGGCTTCCATGAGGGTTTTCATACAGAAGATGTCAGGCTCTTTTCCTGCTCCATACGCCATGTCATTTTGGTTAACAGTTTTTATATAATACTCCATTTTTGCACGATTTTGATTTTTTTTAGTAGCTTGAGTATTTCTGATATTTTAATTATACAATTGATTGAGACTCACCAATATTTTGCTTCAAAATGATTTTCCTTCCATACTTCTTTTAAGTCGTAGCTTTTTTCAGATGTATTTTTTTGTCTTCAAACTGATGATCTTTATCCATATATATTTTTTCTATAAGCCTAAACCAAGGGTTTGCCACATCTATTCCTTTCCATATTTATTAATTTTGATACATTGCTTGTCTGACCAGGATTTATTAGTAAATATTTAAGAAGTGTCTTGGGATTTTAGAATTGTCTTTTCATATGTGGGAATGTTAACATAATCATGTTTGACAAATCGGGAGACCGTGGTATCCTCAGGCGTTTCCTTCCATCATCTGCAAGCTCATTTTCTCCCATGGAGAATCAAGGCATTCAAATGTTTCCGCCAATATTATTTACACATGGGATGAGGAAGGATGTTATCCAACTTTTTCCTCTTGGCAGAGCTGGCTGTTTCCCATAAGTGAGAGCCCTGGGCCTCCCAGAACTAACTTCTTCGATTGCTGACACCTTGTCAGTAAACCTGAGTTTCCATGTCCATGCAGCTCTCTCTCTCTCTCTCTCTCTCTCTCTCTCTCTCTCTCTCTCTCTCTCTCTCTCCTTCCCTCCGGCTCTCTCCATCCCTCCTATATAGACTTCTGCGAAGCCTCGTGACGATGTTACCACAGCAGTTGAGGTAGTAAAGATAGCCACTATCTCCAAGCATTTCCTCCCATCTGCTATCTATTGCGATAAGAACACTCACCACAGTAGCACAACTTTAGGGAAGAGTAGCTCTTGAAAGAATTTGTTTTGTCTACTGTTGCTGCATCCCGCTGTCAAGTGTCCCTGTTTCGTTTTGTTTTTTTTTTTTTCTTTCACACATTAATGTCATCAATCTTATTTTGTGACTGTGAAAAATTGTTGTGCACGGAGGTTAAGCAGATTACCCAGGGTCACAGAGCAGATGAGTGAAACCTGGGACCAGATCCAGGACTCTGAACTACTGGGTTGACATATGGTCTTCCAGTGCTCCACGCAGCTGCAGGCTGGCCTGCTCCTTCCCATTGCACCTAATAAAAGTCAGCTATTTTAACTCTGGACCTGAGCTGAAGTCAAAGGAATTTCACTAAAGTTAATAGAATGTTGTCTCAGTAGAAAAAATGAATTCTGAATAATGAATAGAGGTGAAACAGATTCATCCCTAGTCAGTACTGACAGAGTCATTCTTCTTTTTCTTTAACTTTCAATTCTCCAAAACATGCTTACAGATGTGTAATATTTCCACAAGAAGTTTCTATGACAACACCACCTGAAAACTAACATTTAAGACAAAGTATTCCTTTGATATTTGTATAATTGCCTGATAGTTATATGTAGATCTTTATTGGATAAATAAAGGCTATTTTCAAATAAAGCAAAATATGCAATATATAAATTTGCTGGTTTTGAATTTTCCTGAACAAAAAAAGTATTGTCCAACAGGGTGTTTAATAACTCATTCGATAATGCTCTTTTAGAAGTCTAATGAGCTCATTCGCTTTCCAACTT
The DNA here is from genome assembly GCA_004026605.1 of Ondatra zibethicus. NCBI lineage: Eukaryota > Metazoa > Chordata > Mammalia > Rodentia > Cricetidae > Ondatra > Ondatra zibethicus. The sequence continues at coordinate 78,909 of PVIU01008100.1, forward strand.
AGAAATCCAAGGAAGCTGTCAGGTAAAATAAGCTGTCAGCAACAAATGAAGTCAGTAGGCATCTTACTTCACTGAGACTGTTCCCTGGACCAGCTGTTTTGCCATCACAGATAACCATGGGCATGCAAGTCTGGCCTTGTAGCACTGGCTTATCCTCCTTTCGTCTGTGCTACCTTCAGAAGCAGCAGAAGGTCTCCTTGTGTGCATTTCAGGAAATGGATGCACACTCTGCTCTCATGCAGACACATGAATGCTGCCTCCTCAGCCTACAATGGGTGGGGGAAGGCAACCCATGACTAATACAGTGTTTAAAGGGAGAGTACTAAGGAAAAACAAGGATATGCAATAAAAAATGTTAAAACAGATTTCTCATGTCATTTTTAACAGCACATTGCATCAATAAGGTTTATTTCACTTATTGAAAAATAACTCTTAATGCTGAGGACGTATGAAGGCAGACAGTATTAAAACTAAGGATTAAAAGTGTTTTGCAGAAAGCAATTTCTTGATGTTTATGTTTTTATGTTTTTTATTTCAAATTTAATAATTCTATGAATATGTTTCACTCAGGTGCTCCAGCTTTGTCACAATCTTGCAAATAAATAATGCATTTCTTAGAAACATCCTCTCCAAAGGAGAAGAGCTGTAAACACTCACTTTGACTTGTCATGGAGGCAGTGGTTTTCATCTTTTGTAATACATTTTTAAAGCCTGAGCAAAACTGCATAAAGCATACTTACTCTTAATGAGATGAGCCGCATGAAAACTTCAGAGCTCTCAAGGCTGTGAAGGCAGGTGAAAAGCTATCACTCCTGACTGCCGAGCAAAGGCATGCCTGTGCTCTGCGAGTTCCATCTTCAGAACGATGACGGCAACTTACCTGCTGGAAGTTAAAGTTTAACTCCTCTACTTAACAAATTATATTAGACATGCTACTTAGTTTCTATGCCTCAATTTACTTATAAAAACAAGAAATATAATTTGTAATGGGGATTGCCAGGGCTAAAAGTTTTTATTCTGTATATTATTTAACTAGTGTACAATCCTATTTATTTAAACAAAATACTTTTTGTAGCACAATTTCCTACTATAATTCAACATTTCCATAACGATGATTAAGTTTTGCCATCACAAATCTAGAATGCTTACATAAGAAGTCTGCTTGTGATTCAGCTAAGCTTCTCCCCGGCTACTGGCTTTTCTACTTATCTCACCCCAGCTTGCCCCCATACACCCCTTTCCATCTGCTGGGTCCTAGGATCCCCCAACTCAGCCTGCTTTGGGGCTGAGGCTCTGGGGACACAATGGTGAGTGCAAGGCTGCAGGGCTTTCTTTGTTCCACGGAGCCTGCATCTACAAAGCCCACCCATTTGTCTGTGAGGTCCTTGGCCAGCAAGTGACCCGGATCTGGTACCAGTAGATACACCCGGAGGGGGTCTTAGATCCACCACCACAGCCTACTTCAGGGAGGAGGAGATCTGAAAGCCAACTCCAGTGCTGAGGGACCTAAGAGAGGGCAGAACAAGAAAAATCCCCAAGTACACAGCCACAGCAAAAATCGGACCAAGCCTATGCTGGAGAGGATGTGGAGTAAGGGGAACACTCATCCATTGCTGGTGGGAATGCAAACTTGTGCAACCACTTTGGAAATCAGTGTGGCAGTTTCTCAGGAAATTGGGAATCAACCTACCTCAGGATACAGCAATACCACTCTTGGGAATATACCCAAGAGATGTACAATCAACTATGTTCATAGCAGCATTATTTGTAATAGCCAGAAGCTGGAAACAACCTAGATGCCCCTCAAAGGAAGAATGGATAAAGAAAGTGTGGAATATATACACATTAGGGTACTACTCAGCGGTAAAAAACAATGACATCTTGAATTTTGAATGCAAATGGATGGAAATAGAAAATATTATCCTTAGTGTTTATCCTTAGATAACCCAAACCCAAAAAGATAAATATGGTATATACTCACTCATTAGTGGACTCTAGCCATAAACAAAGGACATTAAGCCTATAGTTCACAAGCCTAGAGAAGCCAAATAGCAAGGTGAACCCAAAGAAAAACATATATAGGTTCTCCTAGAAATTGGAAGCAAACAAGATAGCCAGGCAAAAGTTGGGAGCACGGGGGTGGGGGTGGGGGAAGGGGGAAAGAGAAGGGAGAAGGGAAGGACTGGGGAGAGCTTGGGGGAGTGGGAGGGTGGAGGGAGTGGGAGATGGAGGAAGGGCAGATATTGGAGCAAGGAAGAAGATATCTACATTAAGGGAGCCATTTTAGGGTTGGCAAGAGACTTGGCTCTAGAAGGGATGTCCATGGGGATGTCCCCAGCTAGGTCCTTGGGCAGCAGAGGAGAGGGTGCCTGAACTGGCCTTGTCCCATAGTCACACTGATGAATATCTTGAATATCACCATAGAAATTTTGTCCAATGGATGGAGATAGAGACAGAGACCCACAGCCACATCAGAGCAATGGACTGAGCTCCCAAGGTCCAGTTGAAGAGCAGAAGGAGGGAGAAGATGAGCAAGGAAGTCAGGACAGCGAGGGGCTGGTCCACCCACTGAGACATTGTGCCTGATCTAATGGGAGCTCACCAAATCCAGCTGGACCAGGCGCATGTGATCAAACTGGACTCTCTGAATGTGGCTGCCAATAGGGGTGTGCTGAGAAGCCATCAACAATGACACTGGGACCTATCTCTTCTGCATGTATTGGCTTTTTGGGACCCTAGTCTATTTGGATGCACACCTTCCTAGGTTGGGATGGAGAGGGGAGGGCCTTGGACTTCCCACAGGGCGGGGTACCCTCTCCTCTCTTAAGGATGGAGGGGTAGGGTGGAGGGTTAGTGGGGGAGTGGGAGGGGAATGGGAGAAGGGGAGGAAGTGTAAATTTTTAAATGGAAAAAATAAAAAAATTTAAAAAAAGAATAAATTTTCCAATTGGAGAAATGTGCAGGTCTTATTTTAAAACATTATTTTAATATTTCAATAGAACATTACAGAAACATTTGGAGCTTTTTGTAAATTAAAATTATTCTCCGAGGAACTCTTGTCAACAATAATTTTGGAGTTAAATTTTAGAGCTTCTGTTTCTGACAATAATGCAGAATATTATTCCCGAGCGCCCACCACACAAAGTCCTTTTCTATGGATAAAATATAATGAATCACTTAAAATGTGCTAACTTTAATGTAAGTTAAAAACCAAAGAGCCAGAATACAGATTGGGAAATAGCACTGAAATCCAGTCTTCCCTACAGAACTAATCAAAACACGAAGCTTTCTGAAGAGACTAGTTTTGGGCTCAGGCAAGGATAAGGAGAGTGTGAATGAATCTCCTGAGAGCAGTGAAAAATGAAAAATGCTCTAAGTTAAGGTATAACCCACAGAGAGCATCAGAACAATGTCCTGTGGATGAAAGTAAAAGGCAAGGAACGTTGTGTGTGTTGGCTGGTGCACACAGTGAGCAAACAGATAAGAAAAACATTTCTAACAAGAAAGTGTATCCATATTGCTTAGGTTCAGATTTACACTACTTGTGTTGATTCAGCAAACAAAGTATGACTTGCAAAAGATTTTTCAGTAAAATGAAACAGAAAGGGCAAATTGAAAGCAAGAGCATAAAATGACATGATACACTATGTAAGCAGAAAACCAGAGATGCCCTCAAGTAGTTTAGGTGAAAATTCCACAGAAAAGTTTTATGGATCTAAGTTAATAATCAAAACTAAAATGCACAGAGATAAACCATGGTGAATGAAAAAGATTTTGGTATAGAATATATCAGAAATTAGCATGATCAATATAGACAACAGATTTTTTTAAGGTATAAGATTGTTTTTATTATTTTGTGCTTATTCAAAGAACATAAAACCATATTAGAGAGTAAATAAGAGTATAAACATTACAGAAATTGATTTGAAAATTAAAATATTGTACTAATAAGGAAATATTGATTGTGAAGAGTTTTGGTTCCACCTCTGCAGAGTCGTTCGTTGGTTCCACAAAAATAAGGTGGTATAGATGCTACACTCATCACAGTACTAGAGGGTACAAGACTCGGCAGTAATGGGTTTGGCCTGGAAAATCTTTTTGCATGAATTAGTACAGCTTTCAACATCTGTCTCCTTTGTGATTCTTAAGAAAAGACACACACACAATGAGCTTAGAATTGTCCTTTCCAGTGAGCTTCTACAATCATGAGGGCTGTATGGGAAAGTCCAGGGCTGAAGCCCATCACACATGTGACACCAGCCTTGGGGTAAAACTCTCTGCTCCTTTCCCATCTTTTCCTCTCCTACAGTTGCTATGTATGTGAACCCAGGTTGCCACTTCAAGCAAGGTTCAAGCAAGGGAGAGTGAATTGCACCCCCATGGCTGCTACAGGCCCATGAGATGTGAGAATGATGAAGAAGGTGTTAGAGTTGGCTGTGCTCAGCTCTGGTCTCCACCATCTAAGTCCTGAGAAAGGAACACCATTACTGCTGACAGCCTGCCTCTCATACTTAAGGCTTCTCGCCCAATCTTCAAACATCCCTCATCTGACTTCCATCCCTGTCAGCTGTCCTCCATGGAGTCTCTATGCTCTTGACCCACTTCACTTTTCCCACAGCCATTGACAATGAATCAGAGACATATGAGCTCCCCAGTGAGTGGAAAGAGGTCGTTATGGCCACACTCTGTGTGAGTAGGAGACAGCTTATCCCCATGACCCATTGCAGAAGTATTCTTCACTCCTACTCACGTGACTGACTTCAGTTCCTTGGCTGTTTTCCAGACAAGACAAAGAACAGGAAATAGCATAATTGCAGCAACCAGCCCACCGCTAGCAATGGCGATGATAATCTCTATATTCAGGTCTATGTCCAGGTAGGTCCATGCTGACCTTAGGTGAGAGAGTTTATTTGTGATTGAAAAGGGATTTGAGCCAGGCGGTAATGACACATGACTTTAATCCCAGCATTCGGGAGGCAGAAGCAGGCTGACCTCTGAGTTTAAAGCCAGCCTGGTCTACAAAGCAAATTCCAGGACAGGCTCCAAAGCTACACAGAAAAACCCTGTCTCAAAAAACAAACAAAACAAAACAACAATAACAAAAGACTTGATTGTAAAATCCAGATAGCAGGCAATGAGAATGACATTAGAAAGAATTACTTTTCACAGGCAGTGAAGGACTCTTCTCTAATGAAGAGCCTGCACTGGCGCTTCCTTCACCTTCTCAACTGTGCTCACTGAGTCAGAACTTCCTGCACCTTCTCAACTGTGCTCACTGAGTCAGAACTTCCTGCACTGGAGCTTCCTACACCTTCTCAACTGTGCTCACTGAGTCAGTACTTCCTCCACAAAGTACACTGGGGCAGACCTGTTTTATGGACTGAGGGAATGACACTTCAAAATGTTATTTCCCAAAACTGCTGAGAGAAAAAAAAAACTATTTTGAAAGCAGTGTTTTTTGAGGGGCGGGAGGACCCTCATAAACAACGTGGGTTATGATAACTCGGGGTTAAAAAGATTCTGAAGGTGCTCAGCCAACCCCTGGCAGAGGCTGAAACAGGCTTACTCAAACCATGAACCAGCTTTCTCAGGAGTTTCTTGTGCCTCATTCTGTCTTATAGCAGACTATGTGTCTCCCTGCTAAACACTTAACCCTCCCACCAAGTCCCCCTTTTCTGGACTTAGTCTAATATCTGAAACTGTGGAACAGCAAAGCCAGAGACAACAGAAAACAATCTGACTACAAAACATACTTACCAAATCAAGATGTCTAACACTGAATTAAGGACAAATATTTTTTTTATTTTTACATTCAAAAATTTACACTTCCTCACCGTCTCCCAGTCCCCTCCTGCTCCCCCACTAAACCTCCTCCCTCCCCCTGCATCCTTAAGAGAGGGCAGGGTACTCTGCCCTGTGGGAAGTCCAAGGCCCTCCCCTCTCCATCCTGGCCTAGGAAGGTGTGCATCCAAATAGACTAGGGTCCCAAAAAGCCAATACATGCAGAAGAGATAGGTCCCAGCACCATTATCGATGGCTTCTCAGTCCACCCCCATTGGCAGCCACATTCAGAGAGTCTGGTTTGATCACATGCTTGTTCAGTCCTGGTCCAGCTGGATTTGGTGAGCTCCCATTAGATCAGGCACACTGTCTCAGTAGGTGGACCAGCCCCTCGCTGTCCTGACTTCCTTGTTCATCTCCCTCCTTCTGCTCTTCAACTGGACCTTGGGAGCTCAGTCCATTGCTCTGATGTGGATGTGGGTCTCTGTCTCTATCTCCATCTATCAGGTGAAATTACTATGGTGATAATCAAGATATTCATCAATGTGACTATGGGACAAGGCTAGTTTCTACTGAATGGGAGAAGATCTTCACCAACCCTATGTCAGACAAAGGTCTGATCTCCAAAATATATAAAGAACTCAAGAAACTAGACATTAAAATTCTAAATAACCCAATTGAAAAATGGGGTAATGATCTGAACAGAGAATTCTCAACAGAAGAAGTTCGAATGGTCAAAAGATACTTAAGGTCATGTTCAACTTCCTTAGCTATCAGGGAAATGCAAATTAAAACAACTTTGTGATACCATCTTACACCTGTCAGAATGGCTAAAATCAAAAACACCAATGATAGCCTATGCTGCAGAGGATGTGGAGTAAGGGGAACACTCATCCATTGCTGGTGGGAATGCAAACTTGTGCAACCACTTTGGAAATCAGTGTGGCGGTTTCTCAGGGAATTGGGAATCAGCCTACCTCAGGATCCAGCAATACCACTCTTGGAAATATACCCAAGAGATGTACATTCATACTGCAAAAGCATTTGTTCAACTATATTCATAGCAGCATTATTTGTAATAGCCAGAACCTGGAAACAACCTAGGTGCTCCTCAATGGAAGAATGGATCAAGAAAGAGTGGAATATATACATATTAGAGTACTACTCAGCGGTAAAAAACAATGACATCTTGTATTTTGAATGCAAATGGATGGAAATAGAAAATACTATCCTTAGTGAGATAACCCAAACCCAAAAAGATGAATATGGTATGTACTCACTCATTAGTGGACTCTAGCCATAAACAAAAGACATGAAGACTATAGTTCATAAGCCTAGAGAAGCCAAATAGTAAGGTGACCCCAAAGAAAAACATATATAGATCCTCCTGGAAATTGGAAGCAAACAAGATAGCTGGGCAAAAGTTGGGAGCACGGGGGTGGG